>JAXQGT010000602.1:0-10486 GCA_037040375.1 Basipetospora sp. M8501
AAGGGGGGCATGTGTACCCATGAAGCGAGGGCGGGGGAAAGGGGGGGAAGCGCGAAGGGACGAAAGGAACACACGGGATCGACCTACGAGACCACCCCATGAACAAGAAAGTAAAGGGTGGTGGCCCTGTAAAACGTACACGCCACCATGCTCACCCCATTGTTCCCTCCACCCTCAAGGTATTCAGTAGTCATGCGCCTGGTAGACTGCCAAAGACAAAAGGCATGCATGGCGGTGGAAGCTCGTTCCCCCCCTTCGTCCGCAAGGGTCGCCAGCAGCTTTGCCAAAATGGGGAGCTTGCAGGCGTTATTAAACCATCGCACCGACAATTTGAAAGGGCGTAGGCATCGAGAAGCATCCATAGCAATGGAATACTGAGGCCCCTAAATCTCCTCTGCGTACCTGCAAAGCTCGATTCCCATGGGACCTAGCCCACACCCAGGGTAAGGCCGTAGACTTTTCGCTCCACCAGGGCCGTTCTGCCGAAGACTTTTGTCAGGGGTGAGTACACGAAGTACCGGGTACAGGGACGGGCGACGCCCTCTCTCACCCCTCCCCACCCTCCTTCTTCTCCTTCCCTAGGGGCCGCCTCGAACCAGAAGTCCCTGTCACACACGGCGGCCCTTCAGAACTATGTTATGGGCGGAGGGGCAGGACCTGTATGTGCGCACGCCACAGAGGGTTGATGCCCACAGTGCTCGTTCCTCGTATGGTTTCTGGTAGCGGGAGGTCGACGCCAAAGAGTGCTCTGCCGCTCAGTTCCATTGTCACTCGGGCTTGGCCCGCCTCTCCAAGCACGGGGGCCAGGGTGTCTCGTGACCCGGAACATGGGCGTCGGACAAGCCAGGCTACATCTTCGTCCATATACCAAGACTTCATGTTCCTCACTCCGCCCCGGCACTGCAAGCGGAGAGTATGTAATAACTCGGCGAGTGCGCCTCGTCATTAACCTTATTGTTCTGGAAAGCGACTCGCCATGTGCGATCTCATCTCGGGTTCTGTGGGGAAGATGACTGCAAATTACCCTCATCGCGGGAAGCAGAGTAGAACTCTCGAAACAAGAAAAGGTATAGTGGGCTATCCGCCTGTGCATTCTTTTCGGCGGCCGTCGCGCTCGCGGACGGGAGGGCACTGTGGGGAGCGACTGCGACGAGCGACGATCAGAGGGTAAGGGGGCAAGCACCTTCATTGAGGTACCCTCCCTCACCCCCTGCATAGTAGGCGGTAGCTAAAGGACAACAATAGATGAGAGCTCTCTACACCCACTCGCCACGCGATACTTCGACGGAAGAGGACATGTGCAGCCCAAGAGGAAAGCGAGGAGGGGGTAGCGGGTACCAGAAGTGCAAAGACCAAAGGAACACGGAAGAAAACGAAAAGCAAGTATAGCAACAAAGCCACGGCAAGTGGTTCGCCTGATTCATCGTGGATATTAAACTGCATCACCAGCAATCTATCCCACCCGCTGAAGTAAGGTACTCAGTCTGTACGGAAAGAGTACCTCCACAACGCAACAGTACAATGCCGCTGACCTCACAGGTCAGAAAGTAATATGCGTCGGACAGCTATTGAGGGATTGGAAAGTCTCCGTGTGAGGATTCTCACCACATGATGTGATCAGGCATGGCAATGGGCATCGAAGGCTCTACGCGAAGCGCTAGGATGGTTGCTCACAAAGCAAGGCCATGGTGCGTTGGCAAGGCCCCATTCCCGTTTCCTGTGGATTCTGACATGGGCAAGGAGCGGGCTGGCTCCCTCACTAGACCCGAGCTTTACAAGCTGTTGGTGTGCCTCGCCAACCAAGCTCCGTCGAGAAAGACGGGTTATGGCGGAACTGCTTTTCCCCCAGAACTTTTGGAGAGACAGACGGTGGATCGGAGAGTCGTCGCGTGTTTCCGACTACTCGGCCTGTGACTATATGAAAACCGGTCGCTTTTGGCGCAGAGGTATGGGCTGACACCCAAGCGTGGTGGTCGCTCGCGCGTTTCGTGTGATCAAGAAGCGTGTAATTGGGGAGGCTGGGAACCGACGACGGTGATGTTCCAGGGGCTCTCGCAGCGGTGCCTGCATATCGGTTGGCGAATAGCAGTAAGTTTCCCAATACAGCCGACAGCAGGCGTCACGCATTGGGTTAGCAGGACGACAGCAACTGGTTGAAGACAAGGTAGACACGGGACGGACAGACGTCACTCCCGTTGCCAGGTGACTGGACGAGGGTTTGAACCTGGTCGACTCGATGACCGTATTTCCGCTTTCAGACGGTAGGGCGGCTAGGAACATGGCCGAGGGCGGAGAATTTAGCCAAAAAGTGCACCTGGGGTCCGACCAGGTTCTGGTGCCTGGCGGTTTGCAAGCAGGTGACTGGATAAGATTGAAGTGAAGTGACGAATAGCAAAGCCTGTTCGGCGAGGGAGACGCAGGAGTGTAGCTGCACGCTCATGTTGCTACATGTAGGCCGGGATATGTCTATCCAAGGCAAATGCGACGCGATAGGGGATAGACATATTCAAAGTTAACGTCACCATGTTGTATCAATCAGTATTCCCCGACTGAAATAGAGCGTGAGGATGCACCCTATTTGCGAATTGTTTCACACCTCCTTGGAAAGCCGACCTCCACTCCCGCCACATGGCCGTGGAGCTTCGATATGAGATACTTGAGGAAGTGGATGTCCTACTCGGCAAATATTGTTAATTAAGGATACACTCCTGTGGGATCAGATAGATAGGGAAACTGAAGAGGGAGGGGGGCAGCATACTCGGTGATGGAAGTACCCGCCTGCTAGAGGCCATTTAAATTGATGAGAGCCACATGGGTTAATATGTGGTCAAGTGGCAGATCGACACACCCAAGAATAGGTGCGGGCTTGCCAATACCGAGTGTTCGAGTTCACATAGATTCTTCGCCGGTGTGATTGAGATCATTGATGAGAGGCAACGACACATCTGCGAGGATGCGCTGTGAAGGTTTACTCCGTAAGAACATGAACACAACAGAACGGAGGAAAAGGAAGAGGGAACCGCGGTCGAACCCGCAGGGGCAAGGCGCTTGGTCCCAATGGGGATTTATACATCATTGTAGGGTCACGGTAGGTCGAGATGGAGAAGCATCCACACACGTGACACGATGGCTCCTTTACGCTCGTGCGTTGAGCGTTGCATTCGTAGGGTCGCAGTCATGATCCAAAGAAGAAGTTGAGGTTTGCAGTGGTGAGATCCAAAGGGGAGGGTGTTATTGCCTTACTGATGTCGACCAACTTCTGCGCTCTTCATGTATTGCGTCTGGCTGCATTGGGCAAGCGGAAACAGGGCGACGCCAGCCGTCATCTGCTGGCGGTCTTAAATACCTGTAATGCCATGAGAAGGTGCAGTGGAGATAATGGTTCAATTAGCAAGTGCGGCACAACGTAGCGCACAACACAAATGCAGCAAGCACCTCAGCCATAAAATCAAACAGGCAGGTGTCTCAGCATACGATGTACCTCTGATTTGACAAGGCCAAGAAGGAGCAGTCAATCGATACATGTATCTTACTTACACAAGCTCGATCAACCCCTTACCAAACGACAATGCGGCCCATGTCTCCTCAGTTGGGCTGTTAACACCGCGGAGTAAATGTGCTGCTCAGGCTCCATATACTCTTAGTGTAAGTGCTCACTCGAGCAAGAACGACCCCCAAGGCCCACTCTTTGGTACAAGTGCAAGTGCAGCATGATGTTGTGTGCACACTCAAGTAGATACCAGCTTAATCCCCAGTTTTGCCGGCACCTTGGGGACACGGATTGATGTTGCTTCTCTTGCTCATCGCGGCCTAGCGGGACCAGACTGCGAGTCGGGTCTTTTCCACCTTTTCTCTATAGGAGTCAAACCGCAGAGTGTCCAAATCACGAACAACCATTTGCGAACAATCAACAGTGCTCTGCATGCGTGTAGCCATTCACCCTCTGTTTGATACCACACAGCCGTCGACCAGATGGCAGGAGTCCAGTTCACAGTGTTGCAACGCCCACAATCCAGGATGCACGAGCAGGTCGCTGCCGCCATCTCAGATGGGAACCTATCCTCTTCCTGGAACGTAAGAGACGCCCCTCCCGGCTTCCGGCCTACACCCTTCTTCTTATCTTGCCAGCGGTCAAGGGCCAAGTCTCCGACGAAACAGCCCAGGGCAATCGATGCCTGCCATGACTTCACGTTGTCTGGGTCGCCCAGCCTCAGTCACGCTTCGCAACCAGTCGAGGGGAATCGGCGGGCGCACATGCAGGTGGCAGAAGCAATGTAACTCTGGCTATCAGGGCAGCATTCTGCACTTGCGCACGTCGCTTACACTACATGTACGCATCCAGGCTTGATATTCACCCTGCCCCCACCTCTTCAGACTCCCCTTCAGTTGCGCTACTCACCCCACCTGTTTAACTGAGCTAAACGCAGCTACGTGCATAGCCCCTCTCCTCCTGCCCAAGCAGAATCCTCTTTCACGAACCTTTGTTGCGTCAAACTCCGGCTCGCAGTCCTTACTTCTACCCGACGCTCCATTGCATACTCGCACCCCAGCCTCCATAAGCATTGTCTGCGTCGTCTCGATCGAGATGCCTGTTCCATGGGAAACTCGACTTTATATCGGAAACAACGAGCTACTAGTTCGTACGACAACGCTTGGCCCTGTGATCGAACCTGCTGCTATAACGATAAAGACAACGGCAACGGATCACCAGGCGGTGGAGAACTCCGCTACCGAATCCATGATATCATAAACATCAAAGCGTCTTGGTATAGAAAAATGTCCAGGTCCCCACGTGGAATGATTCAGGGTTTGTATTGTACGGACTCTCGAGCTCACGGCATTTCGGAGTAAACAGTCCGCGACTACGACCACACTTTCACTATACCGGGTAGGTCGTGAGCAGTATTGGAGCCCAATAGAGAAGGGGGAGGCCGATCTTGTCGATCGCCTCCCTTTTCTCCGTATGTTCTCGCAATGTCGAGGTGAGACCCTTCTTAGACTCAACTGTCTGCAAGGCCCCCGTGGGTGCAGTCTAAGTGCGCTGGGCCCCTTCCGTGGGTCTCCATCCAGCGCTAACAACCAGGTCACAGCGGCCCCCAGCCATTACCCCATATCATAAATACCCTAGCGACGTTACGTCCCGGTAGACGAAAGCTACTTGGGCTAGCTGTTTCCAGGTCTAGAAGGCGCCGCGGGGCTGAAGATCTACACTGAAACCGTACACAGCGTTCCAACCCTAACCCAGAGCGAAACCCTGAAGGGTCACGACTGAACCACCAGGTAATAAGTGTCATATCTGGTCGCCTGGTCGCTGATCTCGTTCATACTTCTTTCTCGAAACCGAAAGGATCTGCTTGAATTGAAATACAGCTTTCCGGGGATTCGGCAATCTCGAAAGCTTCGAGAACCGGAAAACCCAAATTGCGGCCGCAGCGTGATAGGTGGAAACGGACTGGGGTCGAGCGAGGAGCTGCAAAAGAGCTCATCGCTCGAGTCCTTATTATTACTCGTAGAACGATACGGGAAACACTTCCCGTCCAGGGAAGTATAAGGTTCGCCCTCGTCTTTGGGTCCTACAAGGGCTGCAGGAGCCGCCTCGAGATGAGATCCTTCTTGCATCTCAGATCGTCGGTAGCATTCTACGCCATTCAAGCCTCGCAGTATTACCAGCCAGAGTCCGCTCGTGGGTCTTAGAAAACACACGGGCAATTGTCTGAACACCGCTACTACCTCCCTACGGCACAGTCATGGCACTGAACCACGATCTTGAATCGGATCGAACCAATCCGTGGCCTGTTCGCTTTTCTTTTGCCCTTCCATTTTGCTCCCGAAGAGCATGCCCGCAGCCCCAGCACCAATGCATCGTTGAAATTTTTGGTCGTCCATCACCTCGCTTCAAATGGCAGTGCGGAGAGAAAAGGTGTGGCTTGGCCAGAAGCGGTTAGGAGGCTCCCCTTCCAAGCATGTCAGACCAGTGGGGGCAAGGATGCTTTCGGCTCCGGAGAAGCTAAGATGAGACCGGGGCAGGGGGAGGGAAGGGAAGTGGAGGGTGGGCTTGCAATTGTCTCACACCCACTTTGACCAACCACAGGAGAACATGATACCCTTTTCGGCATGTCATGGTTGGGGCTTTTGCTTGCGCCGGGGTACTTCGCTCGGCGCTGACGGAGGGAATTGAAGTCCGCCCACCGACATTATTTGCAGTGAACGAGGAAGTTTGGTAGAGAGGTGGCGCGTACCCCGTATAATCTCCCATTGGGAGGGGGGAAGAGCACAGCACACCTACCACAGCGTATCGAGCTATCCTTGGGTACGGCCTCATATCGGCGAAAGACACCCCGTGGGAAATGATGAAGCTGGGTTCTTTCTTCATTTATGTTCTCCATGACAAACGTTCCTTGTCTATAGCACGGAGAAGGCCCCGCTCGACGATTTAGCATATAGAATCGGAAATGTGAAACAGAAGGGAGAAAACAAACGGGAATCACTAGATCTTTGGTTCTGGTTCTACTCCGTACATACATGGGGATTTTAGACTGTTCAATGTTCTCTCGTGGGGAACACGGAGCGAAACCCGGTCGTGCCCGTCCCGCACCCACAAACTGTTGCAACCGTATCGGTCTCGATCCCGTCACCAGCGTACCCCCCTCAGCCGCTGAACGACAGCCAAAGCAAGTCATTTCTAGCGCCTGCCACACAATGTATTAGAAGTTCCAGGAAAGACGTAGGAATTAGAGTAGTGAAAGGAAGATTTCATGAGTTTCCGGTATATACATCATTGACTTCCCCTAGTGGCCGTCTTGGAGAGTTCGTTACTCAAAATATTCCGAGGCAAATAGTTCCTCCCCTATATATATATCCTGATATGTTCAAATCCAAACCCAAAGTACACACGACGTAAAACGGACAATTGACAATTTCGCGTTGCCAAAGCCACGAATAGAAGAAGTAGTAAGTAAGTAAATGGAAAAAGAAAAAAGAGAAGAAGTAAGGCAAAGCGTAAGACCAAAGTATACCAGGGGTATATCGGGAAAAGAAGAAAGGGGAGCGTCGTGACGAAAAGAAGGAAAAAGGAAAACGGTACTTCATCCCCTGCAAAATTTTGATATTTCGACACAAGCATTGAGGTTTGGTGCCGCCCGCTGCAGTCTTCATAGGCCAGAGAAGTGAAGAAAAAAAACAACGACCCCGGACTTGGAGACAGACGAGAAAGTGGACGCAGTGGTAGTTCGACAGATGGGCCGAATAAACGGAACTGGGGAAGAACCAAAGAGAGAAAGAGAGAAATGAAGAATAAGAAAAAGAAGAGTGATCCGTTCATATGCGCCGCTACTCCCTCGAGTTGCATTCAATATTCGTGAAACCATGGGCTTCCAATTTTCGAAATTTGCCCGTTGCACCCGCCCACCCACAATTCGCAAGACACCGTGCCGTCCAACGCCCGCGCCCACCACCCCTCAGAAAAGAGTTTCGTTAAGTCGTACTTCCGTAAACGTGTTGCGGAGCCGCTCCCGTCGTGGGAACCGACCCTCCGCTCGTAATCCCGCCGGCAAAGCTACGCTTGCGATCGAGGGAGCCCGACCCGAGCTCCTCGCTTCCGTACCCCTCGGTCGTCCGCCCCTCCTGGCCCTGGTTGTGACCGTGGTTGATGTTCAACGGACCGCCCCCGAAACTCTCGCGCATCGGTGTCCTGGAAGTGGGACTGGCAAGGCTCGCTTGGAAGGCCTGGGAGAAGTCGTTGGGAGGAGCAATAGGTGCGCTGAGTTGTGGCATGGAGTAATCTTGGACACCAGACCTCATGCTCCCACCATTCCTGGACAGGGAGAAATCGACGGGCGCTGTAAGCGGTGCGGACGGGAAGCTGGATGTGTAGTTCGATGCTGCGTATTGCGAGGACGAAGTGGCCCTTGGAGTGGTCGCGGCGCCGGGGGACTGCAGTGTGCTGCCAGTAGGCCGGTACTGATTGCGAAGATCAAGTCCGAGCGGGAGAGTAGCGGACGCCGCTCTCAGACGCGAATTGCGGGACTGAGGGTTCTGCTGCAGGCTTGATTGTTGCATGTTCGGGTAGTTCATCCCAGTAGGGGATTGGACTGTTGCCGCTAGAGAGTCAGAGAGGTTAGCAAGATCTAGGCGTGGAAGAAGATATTGGCACTTACTAGAGTAGGTCGAATCGTAGCCCATGCTAGATGAAGTAGCGTTCATTTGGTCTTGCTGATAAACAGACCTGTTCTGGCCTCCAAGTTGGGGACTGTTGTGCTGGTTTTGGTATGAGCTGTAATCGATCGAATCGCCTTTCCACGACATACTCGACCTTAGGGGTGACTGCAGGTTGTCGGACCGGGACCGCGACATCGTCTCACGCAGTTGAAGTGGCTGGAGAGGTCGGATTCCTGGACGATTCTGCATTTGCATAGATGATGTGTCCAGGCTGTTGTGCCTTTGGTAGGGGTTCGAGGTTCTTGGCCCAGCACTCAAGGGGCCAGACATGTGGTTTCCGTAGCCATATCGATCGTTGGATGTCGGAGAAAGGGGCGAGAGAATGTCGGAGTTGTTCATGCTTCCAGAGGGGCTGAATCCAATGTTTCCGAAAGCTGGACTAAGTCCAGTGGGGGACATATGATCGTCGCCCTCCGCCCGCCGGACGTCAACCATCAAGGGGCCTCCTCGCATCATGTGGTCGGCATAAGACGGGGTTGTGAAATCTACAGGGGACGATATCGGCGTCCCAAGTCCATGGACTGCGCCATAAGGAGAGTGGAGTGCTCCCACATTGTCGAAATCGTCCGGGACAGCTCGCATCTTCATCATCCGGTCGCGATCATCAGCTGTTAGACGCTTGATCTTGGCACGTCTAGAGCACGGTCTTGATTAGTATGGCAAGTTCGGATACGGAGTGTTGATATTGGACATACCGGTTCTGGAACCAGACTTGGACCTGGCGAGGGCTAAGGCCGGGGATCTCCCGAGAGAGTCTTTCCCTGTGTGCGGCATCTGGGTGAGGTTGCTTTGCGAACTCGCTCATAAGGAACCGAGTTTGCTGGTGAGTGAGCCTAGAATACGGGATTAGCCTTGAAATATCAATTTGTACCAGCTTGACCTCGAACCCACCTAAATCGCTTCATCTTTCGCCTCTGAGCGGTGCGCTCTGCGGCAGTCTGCGGTTGACCAGTAGGGTCCGTTCCTTCTCCACCCACTCCACCAGTCATATCATCATCATCTACAATCTCCTCATCGTCGTCCTGTTTGAGTCCGGTCGATTCTCCAGTACCTGGTTGTACTGAGGACGTATCCGGCGCTTGGCCAGTAGAAGAGACGGCATTCAAGGGATTGGAATCCGAAGAGACCAGTCCTTCCTCTGGTACACCATCCATGGGCTTATGCGCATACTGCTCTTGTTGCTGTGCCTCTGTATTCTCAGGAGTGGGCGTAGGTGGCTTCGCAGAGCGCAGCCCCAGAGGGTCTAGAGTGCGCCGGTGGTCCATCGGAGATGTATTCTCTTCCTTGACGTTTACGCCCACCTGGTTGCCAGCGGTGCCGTTCGTAGCAGGCCGAGGCTGGGAAGCTTCCCCATTATCATTGCCGGACTCGAACTGTTGGGAGAAGATGTTGTTCTCGCTCGGGGGCAGATACGAGTACTGCCCTTGCCAGTCTGGCTGCGTCGACAAGGGAGCGTCGAAGTGGTTCGACATGCGTGGAGAGCTAATGGGCTTCTGGTAAGTGGTCTCGAACTTGGTGAAAGACCAGTGGCTCTGCTCTGTATCAGAATGCCTGGAAACGAGCATTGGAAGAACTTGTTGTTTGGCTGCTGCTAGAGGGAGTCTGTAGGTGTTCTCTTAACAACTGCAAGGCCTGCTGGCCGTGTAGATCAACGTGGCGCAAAGTCAAGGTGTATCTCTCAGCGTTGGGACTTGAGCATGGAGAGCTGGGGTTGCAAGTGCAGATCGAAAGATTGAAACTGCTAGAACAAGGTTGACAGCTGTGGTCAGGTAAATCCCCTAAGATATAAGTCTCCGGGCTGGGTAGGCGTTGCTGGTACTCTGCAAGCTGTGAGTGTTGTGGGCTTTTGCAAAGAGCGTGATCGCAGATCAAACGGCGGGAGCAGGTCGACCTCGGGAAGCGGGCAGGGAGCTCTTCATAAATCAATAAGAGAGCGGCAAGGTAAGCGAGCTGAGGGCGAGGCGGTGCAGAAGGAAGTAGTGTTGGGATCTGGCCAATATGCCCAGAGTGGTGATCAGACAAGCTATGATGTTGCGAATAGAGTTGGTGTGGAGAAACGACGAGGCTATCTTGCTAGACCCCAAAGAACTCAAGGTGGCCGGGCAGAGAACGGTAGATATCAAACAGGCGAAGTCAACAGATGTTTTTTCAATGAACTCGGCACTGTTGATATCTCTCGAGGTCAAGGGGAGGGAGGAAGGAGCAGAATATGTATGTCACACTCTTACCCCAGGTTCCACGAGGTAGGGTCGCTAGATATGTATGAATT
>JAXQGT010000603.1:0-10365 GCA_037040375.1 Basipetospora sp. M8501
CTGGTCCGCTTTGACTTCGAGGGCTGCTGGGGAGCAAAGAGCTTGTCCAAGAGTGGAAAGAGCTTTCCCAGCTTACGGAGTGGGTGACAGATGGCTCATCTGACGTAAACTGGGGATGGTTGCCCGGTTGCCAAAATTCTGCTGAAATGCACTGCACCTCGCCCTCCTGGTTGACAGAAAGAGAACGTCCTTCCTGCCCTAGGCCACCTGCGATAGTTGCCAGGGCGCATGTTGGAGATTGGTCTTCACAATGCCTGCACCACTTTAGAGGTGATCTACTGATTTGGGGGAAGGAGTCATACCAGACAATGAAGGCGTCTCCATTGGGAACGTTCGGTGGAACTGTGAAGCTGGCTACTGCCAAGCCCGAGCAGGATGTGGCGTTGAAACTAAAGTTGACGGGCGGGCATGAGGTGCTCTTGAATCTGATGACCGCGCGGCAAGTTTGTCCGAACGGACTGTCGTACCTAGTACAAGCTGTTAGTCAATTCGAGCTCCTAGAAACCACACACCACATACCCTAGGGACACTTTTGATTGTCCGGCAATCAGTGGCACTTTGGGACTCCAGATGCAGCTATCCAACCCCCAAGCGGTGGCGACCAGGAGAAAAAGGAGGCACGGGTGCCTGGCATAATTTCAATTATGATTACATGTACGGAGTCCAGTCATAGTGTATCGTGAAGTCAATGCTTATTGTATAGTTGCTCACTGTGCAAGCTAGATGCACTGTCTGCTGTACTCAAACGCTTCAGCTACGTGGATGAACCTCAACTCATTGACCTCTCCACGAACCACAATCTCTACAAACATGGATCTCTGCGTCCCGTCATGGTGAACGTGCAAGGCCTTCTTCTCGTCTAACTATCTTTTACTTCACAAGCCCGTTTCAGTGTGCACGGGCGAACTACACGCGGTTTGGAAAACTTGAAGAGAAGTATATTATCCAATGTCCATAAAGTCGACCCTATCTCAAAAACTGTTCCAACAGCCGTGGCGTGCCAGCGCCCTATGCCGAGTTGGTTGTCGAAAGTAGGCGGGATCTGAAAGTCGAAGGTTGCAGGCTTGGGTCGGCCATGAGTTCCAACCGGGAAGCCACTCTGGTCGGCACCACTGATGGTGTATCTGAGCGAATTGGGAGGTTGAATGGTCGTTTGCTTCAGTTCTTCGCACCACCAGTAACACCACCAGTAGCACCACCAATGCCCCCGGCCAATCCAAGGAGCATGCCCACGACATCAACGAGAGGTGCCGGTGCCGGTGCCGGCTCGGCCGCCGGGGCAGCAACGGCGACGGCCGCAAAGACGGCGGCGATGGTCGTGAACGTGATCTTCATCTTGCTGGAGGGGTGTTGGGAGTTGAAGTGAAAGTGAGCTGTTGGCAAATGGCTGTGTATGGATGTTTGTATGTGTGTGGTTGTGCAGGGCAAAAGGAGAGACGAGGTGGGTTGTTCTGCGAGGGTGAGGACGATGATAGAAATGCTGTCGAGGAGCCAAGATGAGGGCGCCAAGCGTTCTTTTATACCCGTCGTGCTCCCTCTCACGCTCGTCTCTCCCTCCCTGCCTCGCCCTGCCTCGCCTCACTCATGTTTTCAGCGCTCATCGCCGCATCGCGATATCCTAATACCCACCGAAATCTCCCTCTGCCGCGTTGTCTTGGCACGGTTGTCTGACCTCTTTGCTTTTTGTACTTCGAGGACGCCTAGGATATACAGTTCCTCGGAGATGTTTATCACGCTTAAGGTCTAGACGATCATCGTCTCTGCCATGGAAGGCAGATCTCTAGCTCGTTCAGCTACAGTTGCCGTTGAATGCTGCTGAAACGCGTCACACATGGAGCCGGACAGCCTGGAGGACTTCGACCTGCTTCGCTGAAGAAGCACGCCCGGCGGTCATCTACATCATAAACCCACATCTCTTGTCATGGGCTGCATATCAAAAGTCCTAATATATCCTGGTCTTTTTGACACATTTGTGTCTTACTCTGTCTGTCTGCTCCGGTAACCATCCAGGACCAAAGGTCCAACAAAAAGGGGGGAAAGGGGATGCTTGTGTAAGTCAAAAACAGTCCAGATAAAATACCTCCCCAAATAAACAATCCAGTCGTACGGCACGGCCTTTCTCTCCCCTGGGGCACCCTTTCTCTTTCCCCTATTCTCTCTCTTTTTCTCTGTGGGTTAGCTTCGAAAGGAGAAGGAAAAGACTTACACGACTTGCAGCCCCTTTTTCTTTGGCGCCTGCCGCTCTCACCCTGAGTTTCAGATGCTCCTTGTAAAAAGAAATCAGTCAGAAACAATTGCCGATCAACAGAATGACCCTGACTTACGACAATCCGAGGTACTTCCGCTTTCCCGCTTCCAGCTTTCTCTGCCGTCCTCTCAGCGTACCTCGGGCATGTGAGGAGCTAGCTCTTGATTAGCATGCCTGTGAGTATCTTCAACGATACGGGGAGGCCTCACCCTGTTCGTTAGCAAAATAGTCGTCGGCATCAAAGAGCTTCTCGGTAGGTCCGGTCTGCCTCGTTAGCTGCGGCGGTACGTAGCCTGGGGGAGGCGGGAGGGGCCGAGGGCCGAGGTCGAGGGACGCGTGCCCGGGAGGATAAAGCAGTGGCCTAGGGGAACTACCCAGGGGCGCATTGATGGGATGAGGCGGCAGTGGCCTGGAGCCAGTACCAGCGAACGCTTGACCGGAAGGAGTAGGCAAGGGCCTCTGTCCGGAACCAAGCGAGCTATCCGCCGGAGGATCGGGCAGAAGTCGGGGCCCGGCAATAAGCGAACGATACTCCTTGAGAGGAGGCAGAGGCCTGACCGGCGACAGAGACCTGTCCGACGCCCCGTCCTCGCTATCGCTTCGGCGGCCGAGTCTATCAATCATGCGACCGGGCGCATAGGATGCCCTGTCGTATCCATAAGGGTATTTATCGACTGGCGTGCTCTCCCAAGACTGCCTGTGACGGCCGCCTCCAGCCTGGTCATAACGCTCCGAGTTGTCGCGATCCCGAGCTCCCACGACGTCGTTTGTGTGTGAGTACGGCTCGTACCGCTCGTCTCTGTCCCCGGCGCGCTCGGACTGGCGCATCCAGGTGGGCGAGCTGCGGGTATACTCGAGTCCACGCCGCCGCGCGTCCGGGTTGTCACTTTCAAGAGTCCAACCTGGACTTAAACAGGCGTCTTCGTCCCAAGGGTTGTTGAATTCGACGCATTCGAGGCTGCGCAAGTCAGGGGTTGTGTTGTTGGCGCTGAATGGCGGCATCTGCCGCAAGCCGCGGTCGGCCTTGGCGGCGGCGGCATCAGGACTCTGGTGGATGTCATCTGTGTCACTGTACACCTCGTAGCCCAAACCCCTGGGAGTGCGTGTCTGGATACGGCTATACCCCGAGCTGGGGTTAAGCTGGGGGATAGCCCCTCCCTTGAAACCAAGAGCCACCTTGCTGGCCGTTGCTCTAGCACGGTTAGTCTCGTCCCGGATCTGCGCCCGCAGATCCGAGATGGCATGTTCAGGGCACACGTACTTACCTTCATAAGGTTCGAGTGCGCCGGTCGCTACCAAGACTGCGACGGTCCCGCGAGGAGGAGGGGCTTGTGGGCGTTGGTCGCGCTGCTCTCTGCTGTTGGACAACAAGCTACCCCTGTCGTCCTTCGTACCCCCACCATTGCCCTTCTTGAAAAGCTTTGTGAATTTGTTGTTCGACATGGCGATGGATCGAAGTGAGATGGTTATTGATATGGGCCTCTCGTACTTAAAAGAGAGCTCAAGCTCAAGCTCAAGTATCTCCGTTTTTAGGTAAGGCCGGGACTTGGTCCTGTGTGTTTGAAAGATGTTGACTGTTGGTTCAGTGTGGATATCGAAAACCACTTGTCCTCTGCGGCCAGTTGGACTATATACACAGACTCCATCTATTTTCCAGGCATGATCAGATATCCCCTTTGTCTTCTTGTTTCACTAGGCAAAGCTCTGTTCCGCTTTGTCGTGCTCAATCTTCTTTCTCCTCGACTTCATGGTCTGGTTACCATGTGGCCGGTCCTCCATTGTCTAACAAGCGCCACAAGTCGGTCTAACAAGGCATCATAAAGGGATGGAGGAGCGACAATGGTATTGTCCGTCTAATCATTCAAAGACCAACAAAGACAAACACTCTTGTCGACCGAAGAACAACATGGCATGCAGATAGAAAAGAACCTCGGTCGATATATATCACGACCTCCGCTCTCGGCTTCTGCTTTAACAAGACTTCTTCGTCCAGAGACTCAAACTACCATCACCATCATCATCGTCGTCCTTGACAACCACATCCTTGCTACAAGCCCCGCAACCGCAAGCAACCGTAAAAAATGTGCGTCCAAGTCGTAAAGTACACAATTTGCAACCACGTCCGCAAGGAGACTCTTCCGAAATGCCGCTTCATGCGCAACGCCTACTGCCTCGAACCCCTCTTCCACTACTTCTACGGCCCGGCCGCGGACCGCCCTTGCCCCTGGCCCCGGACGCCTGACCACATCTCTCAAGTCGACGCCTGGTGCTCATCGGCGTGTTATCAGGCCTTCCAGCACCTTGACCCGGTCGAGTTCAAGGGCCGCACTCCGCATGAGTACATCCTCGACCGGGCCGACGAGGCCGCGGCGGCGGTGGGTGTGCGGCTCACGTATGAGATGGGCATCAAGCCACACGGTGAGAATTTTGAGGAGGAGCTGCGGGCCGAGGCGGAGCATCAGCGGCGAAAAGAGGCTCAGCGGAAGACCGAGGAAGAGGTGGGCGTGGAGCGGGCCAGAGCCAAGCGGCAGAGGGCTGACGAGAAGAAGAGGAGGAAGCATGCAGAAGAACGAATGACGGCCGAGGCAGCAGCCGCTTCGGAGCCGCCTCGCAAGGGGGGCTGGACTCATTCCACGGACCCAAAGGAGAACGAGTCCAAGATTCAAGAGGCTCTGGAGAAGCACAGGCCCGGTGCAATTCGTCTCAGGGACATCGTCCGCAGAGATCTCGACGACGACAAGAGCGGTCTGACCAGCCCCTACCACGATAAGTCTGGGAAGTAGAAGACCATCACGTGGGCCCCTGGCGTCGTAAGGCGTCACAATCATGCTTTGGCGACACGGCTTGAGCCCACCCCGGGTGACCGGGGCATAAGCATAATCCGCTGGAAACAACCTCGTTGTGTTCCCTTTCCTTTGTTTCCCTGTCCGCAGACGCACATACGGTCAAGCGCTTTGTGTTAAGAGTATGATGGATTGTTAAAAAGAGTGACACATTGAGATTCTGAATTTGAGTACAAGAACACTTGGAGAATACATTCATAAGAGAGGCAGCGTAGAACTATGCACATTGGGAGAACCTCATCTCGAACTCCTGACGTATAGGCATGGAGTATGATGCTGTAGTCATGTTCTGTGACTCGCAGAGACCGCGCGGGCTCGTGCGGGGTTAAGATCCTTTCATACATGTAGACGGTTGTGAAGATTCGCGAGGAGTAGACAGGAGCCACGTTGATCGAGGGAATCGGGAGGGAACTAAGGTGACGAGAAGGAAAGGGGGACGTCCTCCAGCTCGGTAAGATCCAGCAGATGTTCGAGACTGATTCCAGTTTATGGACGTAAGACAATAGTCCGTGACAATTGTTGGTATGGGAGGAGTGTTCCGTGCTGGGTACTGAGTAGAGGCCCGAGCAGTGATGTATCGGACACAGCTCGTTGAAAGTTCCGGGGATTCCAATCGAACAGCGGACATACGTACTAAGAATAGGGGTGAAGTGAAGGGCTTGGAGAAACGTAGGAGGCTGCAGCAGTGTTTTGAACTCGGGATTGCTCTCTAAGGCCGTGCTGCTGCTCTGCGTGGAGCCCAGCTACTGAGCCTTCTTTGCGTCCGGGTTGCCCTTCTCGGCCCTGAACTTGGCGATCTCGATCTGCACGGCCTTCTCAACGCGGGCTTGCAGCTCGGGGCGATACCCCAGCTTAAAGAGGAGCTCGAGCCAGACGAAGAGCGGCGCCAGGAAAATGGCCTGGACCAAGTTGTCCAGCAACGCTGGAGCCCGGCCCTCGAAGGCGCCGTGGCCGACGAACTGGAGAAGCCAGCAGACAACATGGACGATGATGGCGGCCTTGTTGCTGCCGGCCGGATCGGCGGCCCTCAGAGAGTTGCAGTAGGCAGTGGAGCCCAGACAGATGATGGCCAGCACTGTACCGGCGACAGGCTCGAGGAGCACGTAGAGGCCACCCCAGAGGAGAGCCGCCACTGTTCCCAGATTGGGATCAAGGTGGGGAATCGTGAGCCATTCGGGGAGGTCCACAAGAGGGCCAGTGTTTGTCGCCTGCAATACTGGTGAGAATGTGGGTATGGCAGAGGACGGAAGTCATCAAAGGATGAAGACTTACAAGACCGAAAGCTGAAAACATGATGAGCGGCACGCAGATCATGTGGATAGCAACGTTAACGGCATTGTGGTGGT
This sequence comes from Basipetospora sp. M8501, assembly GCA_037040375.1. Classification (NCBI taxonomy): domain Eukaryota; kingdom Fungi; phylum Ascomycota; class Sordariomycetes; order Microascales; genus Basipetospora; species Basipetospora sp. M8501. The sequence goes on from JAXQGT010000603.1 coordinate 6,438, forward strand.
AGGCGCCGTACTACATGTGGCGGGAGACAATCCGTGTTAGCATGTGTTCCTCGGGCGGGATATGACTGGGGGCACTCCGACGGATAGGGCTATCTGCGTCGTGTGGAACAATAGAGCGCTCATACAAAAACTAGGTGTCTTTCCAGATCCAGTGTCATTGTGAATGAGACTCGAGCTGAGACACTATTTTGTGAGATTGAATGCAATCGGTGTCAAGGGTGAAGATGGAGACTGGTAGTCGAGGGCCGAGGTCTGCAGCGTATTCGTGGTGTAAGCATGCAAGGCCTACTTTCGTACACTGGCTCGAATGGCTGGAATCCGACTGTACATGAAAAGACGGAAGCGGAAAGCGGGTGCGTGAGGCGTCAGAGGCCGGCGCGGGCGCGTCCGGGAGTGGAAGAGTGGAAAACCGGATGGAATAGTCCAGTCAAATGCAGCACAGGGGGTAGGTTTCGTCGGATTACTCGGGTATGAGCGAGCGCGATAGTTTGCAGCGATTTGAGAAGAGTCCTCGTCGATGGGGAATACTCCGCCTGGAGATGGGGAATCGGAAGGGAGTTTAAGGAAGTAGTGTAGCGCGTGCGGTTTAATAAGAGACAGACAAATTCGCCGGGCCAGAATGGCGGAGGTTGATGTGGAGTGGAGTGGAGAGTGGGAAGGAATGGTGTGAGGTGAGATGAGACAGCACTGGACTGTCAGTGAGCGGGTGAGCGGCGTGGTGCTGTGGGCGGTGCTGTGAGAGTCCAGGCCTCTGGTTGCATATGCGCTGTGGTGTGCTGCTTCCCACTTTCGTTTCTCGGATCACGCACAGTAAATGTATTGACCTATGGGTTGCAACAGAACATAGTAATACGAAAGGACCAGACACTCAGGTATTGACGCTCAGTGATACATCTGATTATTCCTCCGCAATATTCAGTCAAATCGCCGACATCAAATGTTTTTGAATGGCTGGGTATTAAAAACTTCTAGTCTATGATCCTGTTAATTCATCGAAAGGAATATTCCACGCGTACAACTCTCTTCTTGACCAGTACAACAGCCCCAATGCGCTCCTCTAGGAGCGAGAACCGGCACAGCATCCGCTTCACGCAATATATGCCTCCGGCCTGCTTCATGTGACACTATGCCGAGGTTGAGGCTTCAAGGCCCAACTCGAATCGGTAGCGCGGCCATCGATGATACCCCTCAATACTTTTGGATTCTACCGTGGCCTTGATGGCCCTTATAGGAGGGAACGCTGTAGTAGGTGCAGCGTGCATGTTGAAGGGGGGGAATGGCACGAGGATGCCAGTGCTAATAACACAGTATGTAGAGGCGACCGCCACAGCACGGCCCAATCTCCAAGAATCATTGTGGCGCTCCAGTGCTTTACGTGACGAACAGTCGTATCGACTAACTTCACAGCCGATTTGAGGGTGCGGTCCTCCTTGAGATGTCCAAACCTGGAGATTCAGCCTCGTCAACATCGCGCTGTTCCCCAACTTCACGTTCGTTTCTCGCCGCAACAGTACCACCCGAGGGCCGCGCCGCCATCCAAAGACCCTTCGACAAGGAGAAGCACTCCTTTGAGAATTCTTTGGGTATGGATTCTCCTTGGCAGCCCTGGGCTTTCTTTGTCCACTAGCTTTGTCGAAAAATATGCTGACGACTGCAGTCTTCGACTCTGGTTGCAACTGCGTTTCACAGTGCTGCGAGAGGATCTATACTTCTCACCGAAATCAAGGACCTTCGTCCGCCCCCAGCCTTCGACGGCCGCTCGAAATACCCAGGTACCCTCTTTCCTCGACCGGTTGCCGGAACCCCGTCCTCTGGACCACCCCCCTCGACAACAAAACATCACATCGTGCGCGTGCGCTATCCGACGACTTCGCGACACGACTCTCTTCCCGTCCGCCGATTCCCTCCTTGTTTTTGTCAGCTTAATCCACCACAACTATGTTCTTCCTCTACAATATGGAGCGCAGGGTCACTTTGCACCCCTCGTATTTCGGGCGCAACATGAAGGAGCTCGTCACCAGCAAGCTAGTTACCGACGTCGAGGGGACCTGTGCGGGGGACTACTATATCATCGTCATCATGGACGCGTTCGACATCTCCGAGGGCCGCGTACTCCCCGGCACGGGCCTCGCCGAGTTCACAGTGGGATATCGCGCCGTGGTATGGCGCCCGTTCAAGGGAGAGACCGTCGACGCCATCGTCGTGTCGGTGAACCACCAGGGCTTCTTTGCGAATGCCGGCCCCCTGAAGCTTTTTGTCTCCGCCCACGTATGTACTCGCGCATCGCAATGGCTTGCGTGGTGGTTGGTGGGGGGTGGTGTACTCGTTCGCTAATCCTTCTCGTCTTCGTAGCTTATCCCTGCCGAGATTAAGTGGGATCCCAATGCGACCCCGCCACAGTTCACGAACAATGAGGATATGGTCATCGAGAAGGGCACCCAGGTGCGGGTTAAGATCATCGGTATCAGGAGTGAGGTCGGTGAGATGTGGGCCATTGGGAGCATAAAGGAGGACTACCTCGGGTACGACATCGCATCCTTTGAGCCTTGAGTCTACTGTGAGGAGACCGTCTACTGACAATATTCTGCAGCTGTCTGCAAGAGAGCTAGGCGGGTAGCACCGCCCCCTTGGTCGGAACGTCTCCACGCTCTGCTTCTGTTGGCTACTCATTTTTGGACAGTCATCTCAGAGACATGGGTCCTCGCTGTCAGCGCCTTCAGCTGAGGAGATGGGAGACATCCATGATGGCCACTGCAGCTAATCTTTGCGACGAAGAAGTCGCAGCGCCAGATTGCACAGCAGTAATGCGTGCCCCACGACCCAAGGTGATGATCCGCATAACTTCCCATAGCAACGGATGCGGGGGGATTGGCGGGGGGGCGGACGATGGCATGGAGCTGTTAAACGATCCCACTGATGCAAAATTCGTTGTTATGCTAGGCGTTGGGGAATGGAAAACGCGTGAGGCGGGCGACATGAGATGCGGGTGAAAGTTCCATCCGATTACACACGACTAGTCGCTTTGCTTAGACAATACTAAGCTGAAAGGAGATGGGGATCTGTGGCTCGAGTGCGGCTTGAGCTTTAAGGATATCCCTCTTCTATATTCCAAGCACTGAGGTGAGGTTGTAACACCTCGCCAAGGTCTCGACATCCGCCATGTTGCGATTGTACATAGGTTGACAGAGTCACGACCCCTTGAGGCATGGGAAGAAGCCCTTTTATCAGTTGAGGGGCTGTCATAATGAAAGCCGGGCGGTAAAGACGCTGCTGCTTGTGCACTATAGCTTCGTTGCCTGATCTTATTCATGAAATTGGGTCATGATCCATTTGCATCGTCAAATTTCCCAGTGCCCTTCCAGTTTCTACCCACACGCAGCCGATGTCCGAGAAAAAAGGAGAACGAAAGAGACAAAAGAAAACAGATTAGACACCAGAAAGGCATGTGGTGCCTACTCTAGCGGTATCATCAAGACCTGCCCCATATATTCCCCCGCCCCAACCAGACATTAGAAAAAAAGCAAGATATTAAGGCACAAGAAAGCTAGAGAGATATCGACGCTGCCCTCTTTTTTTTGCCCATCTTCACGCGTCAAGCTCAGCAAACCTCGTCATCCTCCCGATCGAGCTCGTGTTCGGGTGCGGTATCGTCCTCATCTGAGGCGGCGCCGTATGATCCCCAGGCGCCTCCGCTATGCCCCCGGGCTGCCACGAGCCACGAGCCCCAGGCTCCCCGTACATGGACGGATGCCCGGACGAGATCTGCGTCGTCGCCGTCGATAGCGACCGGTCGTGACCCCTCGACTGCCCCGGCGTCGACGTGGGCGACACCTTGCCCGGCCCGAAGTATTTCGGGCTCGCGGGTGGCGCCGCGCCCGCTGCTGCGCCGTATGCCGTCCCGCTACCGGCCCGGCCCCGGGAGGACGTG
>JAXQGT010000604.1:0-10371 GCA_037040375.1 Basipetospora sp. M8501
AATGGAATCAGACAGAAAGGACCTGAGCGACCAGGAGATTGGGGAAGGACGTGTGATGGATCGAGTGACAGTAAAGACTAACGAAAAGCGCCATGTGCATGCAACTAGCGGGCGCGACACCTCGACTAGACAGATGAAAGACGACAGCCACCCTCGAAACTCCTGTGATGGGAAAAGGACTGGCGAGTAAAAGGAGTGCCGCATTATGTCTTGAAATTCCCGTTTACTGAAGCCTCCACATGTGTGCAATGAGGTCGAAAGAGAAAACAAGAGAGACCAAAAACGAGAACCGTGGCGCAAGCGAATGTCCGAAACTCGAAGGGAGATAAGAAAAGCACGCCCTGCTCCCAATGACCGTGTAAATGCATGAAACCCTCTGATCTCTCCGTGTCCGCACTCGTTGCTCTAAGTGAGGTATCGCTTCTCTCTTCCGTTCCCCTTCCTGTACTTGCCCTCTCTCTTGGCCCCTCACTCATTCCCTACGAGTAAGCGGCAGAGAAGAATAGCGGTGACTCCTCCGGCGCTGATTCTCCCGCAGTCGCCCCAATGATGACGAGGGAGAAGACGACCCGCCCCCGTTGGACACGCCGACCATAAGAGGCGCCAGTGTGCGTCTGTGGTGCAGCCGTCCCCTCTAGGGACGGCTCACCGTCTCCAACGCCGCAGAGTCCAAGCTGCGCATCTCACCCAAGCTCGCCCCGGGAAGCACTGCCCCGCTCATCGCGCTCCCATTCACCGTGCCCGCACTCCCATCGAACACCCACGGTCCCGCATTATTCCTTGGCGTGACCGGGCCCTCGATATTGCCCGTTGCCGCGGGTGCGCCGGTAGGCTGATGGCGTGAAACGTACGTTCCTGAGCTGAGAGAAGGGGGGATCGGCATCGGATTTGAAATGGAGCTTGGTATCCTGCTTGGCGCCTGCTGTGACGACGATGATGCCGGCGACGGAGTGCTAGGGTCAACACGCATTGTCACGTCGCCCACATCTTCCGCCGACTGACTCTGGCTCCCGGCCGCCATACCGTTGAGGGCACCTCGCCCGCGCACGGTATCGTTCCCCTCGTTGGCAGGCTCGTCGTTGGCAGATTCTTCACTGGTGAACTGCTGCCATTCCTCCGCCGGCTCTTCTACTTCGGCTTCGAGGTCGGCTGCTGCTCGGCAGTTTGGGCATACGAAGATCGGATATTGCGGCGACGTCAGCAGCGAACGGATGCATTTGTAGTGCCACGTATGAGAGCACGGGGCGACAAAGAGGCTTTGACAGGGCTAAAGAGGTGGGGTTAGTCTGATTCTCATGCGGGATAGGCATTTTCCCCTAAGGTCCAAAGGGATAAAGGGTGCCAAGGCGGGGACACGTACAGCGATAGCGTTAAGACAGATCGAGCAGTCTTGGGACGCACCGTTCTGTGACCCGTTGGCGACAAGACTTCGCAAGCGCTTGTGTGTGGACATGCTATAACATTTGGTTAGCCGACATCAGTAACGGAATGAACAGGACGGTATCTAGAGTCTAACAAAGGAGAGAATATCGAGAGAGAGAGACTCAAGGAACGGGGGGCGAGAAGACTTACTTGAAGGTGTTCAACTTGCTCTGCCATCCCCTGTTAAGCTCCAACCTCATCTTGACACACCTAAAGATCATCTCCTCTCCACCCTTGAAGTCGATCCCCAGCTGGATAATGTCGCCGTCGTTGACGGGGTACGGCTTTGACTCCGTCCCCGGTGGGCTCAGGCGGAGATGGTTCAGGAAGGTGCCCGACGAACTCTTCACATCCTTGATATACCACTTGCCATTGTCGAACCAGAACTCGCAGTGCCGCCGGCTGACGACCTTGCTCTTAAAGCCCACAGGGGCGGCAGACGGCGTGTTGGGCGGCACGGAGGGTTGCACATCGCGCTCGGAGTAGCGGCCGACCTTGATGACCTCGGTACCTGAAGGCAGGGTCCGTGAAATAGGCTGGAAAGAAAGCGCAGGTCGGGGCGCCCTGGGATCATAGTAGGCGGAGAAACGGATGGAGGGGAGGTTCTCGACCGGCGAGCCCTTGTCTCGCGTATCAGCCATGCTAGGCTCTTGTACCGCAGGCACGGTGTCAGTTGCGGAGGTGACTGCTTGTGATTGTAGGGGTTGTTGTTGCTGCGGTAAGGACGGTGCAGTCGATGGAGCGGCTGCAGGCTCCAGTGTGGCTGACCGAGGTTGCTGTTGTGGCACTTGGGGCTCGGGAGAGGAGGAAGGAGCGACTGGAGAGGAAGAAGTGTGATCGGCACTGGAGGACGAGGGGGTGTAGATGGGTGACGACGAGGATGAGGACGGCGGCGAGGTGTTCGAAAGCGCAGCGAGGGTGCCGATTACAGAATGCCGTAGATTCAAGCCCCGGGAGCGGGTAGTAGGGGACGTGGGGACAGATGTTGCGGCGGTCGCGCCAATGATGGTTGCAGTCGTGGTGGTAGTTGTGGGAGTGGTGGCAGAATTCGAAGGGCTATGAGGGTGAGTGGAGGTTGGGTTGGGGGTCTGGGAATGGTTTGCAGACCGAATGGAGAGGAGAGAAAGCGGGCGCCTAGTGGGCGATGTCGCCGTTGCCGTTGCCGTTGCCGTTGCCGTCGTCGTCGTCGTGAATGTGGTAGAAGGCGTCGCTATGGAATGAGGTTCTCGAGTGAGGATATGGTGGTGGGTATAATTTCTTAGGTAGCTGAGCCCCCGAAGGCGGCTGCTTCTAGGCGATTGTGAGGCATGGGACGAAGCCACTGGAGTGGTCGAGGATGTGGTTGCCGGAGCGGAAAGGGTTTGTGTGAACATTTTGGGGGGGTTATTATGAGTTTAGCTGGCTGGGCTCAGCGCCTGATGGTGTATGTAATTTAGGAGCCCAGGCTGGCAGGCAGTCTAGTAATGAATCCGCCTGCACTGGACGTACTCTTAATAGAGGCAATAATAATAATAAGAATAATAGTGAGTCTTCAGCTGCGGAATTTCCAAGAAATTCTTAAAAGGTCAGTTCCCGTCCGCTAAAATAAAAACATTATAATGACTGGAACTGACTCAATGTATTAGTGTGATGGTTTTGGAGACTCAAAAGTATACCTCAGCTTCTCGTATCCAAGGAGTTCGCCGTGTTAATATTGTTGTGTGCCAATAGGGAAGATGCTGCTCGTATCGATCTCATCTGCTGCGCATCCATAAACGGTTGTCCGGGGGGGTTCGTGTGATGTTCTGGTCCTGTGAGGTATGAAGCTGCTAGTGCCCCCCTCCGCAAGCACCGGTCGAATGCAGTAGAAAGGTGGGAGATGGTGGCGTCAGGTGGGATCAAATTGCGGATTCTTTGGGGGGCTGTAGTTGCAGCTCAAAGTCCGTGTATAATAGTTGAGGTGTCTCGGTCACCTTTGACCTGGTCCACCAAACTCTTGTCGCTTGACCGCACTTCTACGAGTAACAAGCACGACACAGCTCTGGTTGATTCGAGTTTGGTAAAACTTGGCTTGAGTGGCGAAAGAGAGAAAGAGAAGAAGGAGAAGAAAAGGGTCTAGGCATGAGGAGATCCGGGCCAAGATGAGAGATGGGCCTGGAATACTAGGCCCGTAGTCGTTAACGACTGGATGGGGGAGAAGAGGTGGCCCAGGAGCACGGATCAGTGATCGAATCAGAGCCGGGGTGGGCTGGCGGTGGTGGGTGGCTGGTCGCGATGCAGGGTCAAGGCAAGGTGGAGCAGGCCTCGAGCATCCATGCGAGGAAGCCAAGGCTCTTAAAACTAAACGAGTAGACTCGCTGTTATGTGCTGGAAGGCATTTTTATCGGGGAGTCCAAAAGCTGGTTGACGTATCGAATCTGAGGGATGTCCGGCGTAGATAAGGCAGCTATCCGCAATACTCTCCTCCGTACACTAACTGCGGTGCATCACAAGGTACGGCCCACAGGTTCGTTCGATCAAGAAGCGCTTGGCTCGCTAGTGTTCTCTGCCTGCTCCATCAAATCGTTCTCCCTTGTGGATGCCCTTTCAACAAAACCTTAATTTCCGGTACCGTCAGCGCCTCGCTAAAATGAAAAGCGCGAGCCAGTGCACGAGTAGAGGTACGACTTACGGATAACACGACAGTAGCGAGGATTTAGTTCTCGTCTAGTGTCTTCTCCGCCGACCAACGGACTTCAGAGGTGCTCGGTGAAAGACGGCAGTGCATCGATGTCTTCTTCGTAGCGCGCGCTGTCTTTCGTATCCACCGTTTCAATCGTTCGTCAAGCGGCAACATGAACATGATCCATCAATGATAGGCGCATTCAAGGCAAACAGAGCGAGTCCTCACGTTTTTGACGGGGGAGCGAGCACAGTGCAATTCATCCCCTCTCCGTCGTACTGCCAACATGAATTGAACGATCCAATGTTCATCAAATGCCAACCACAGACGTGGAGTCGGCATGCAGGTTCGCTCAAGCTAGTCACCTGGACGTGGACCCCTGCCCCCATTTTGGCTTGTCAACCTGGCCACGAACATCATCAATCTCCTTGAACATGGGGGTTACAGCACAGCATAGCATCGTGTGCACTATTTACCCACTCTCTCGTCCAGCGGCCTGCCAAGTTCCGAATTTCCCATACACGGGAGGAGAGCTACACGGGGGAGAGGTAATTAAGCTTTCGGCCATCATGCCTCCAACCGCGTGGCTATGACGGGCACCACACGACATCGGGGACGGGAGCCGAGGACTAAACCGGCTGACGGATACATACCACCTCCCAGTCGCCAGGCACCTCCCGTCCTCTTTTGTGAGGGATAAGAGTGCACCGGGTGTCGAGCCCGGACTGTCTGCTTCAAGGCCTTGTAGGCGGGGTACGAAGGTTCAATCAGCTATAACCCAACATGAAGAGGATGAACAGCGACATTCTGTTTACACTAGTCCCGCATTTCGTACCGCAGGGCGATTTTCGAAATGACGTTCCTCTATAACAACACTACATGTACCGAGAACAAGCGACGGATACGAAAGTACGTGCTCTGGGATCCCTTCACAGCTCGACCTGGATATGAAGTCAGTATCACGCCAAATACCAGGCACTGAAGACTCGGGCAACGGCGTCCCTTTGTGTCAGTCGATGCTCTCCTCATCCCGACTCAGTTCCATTACCGTGACCTCATCATGCACACAAGTCGAGACGGGACTCTGCCCGAATTGTTCATGTTCCCCATCCGTCACATCACCTGCCCACAACCTTCCTTCGACCCCACTGACTAAAGATTGGTTTGAGGAAATCCACTCCCCAATCGGGTCAACGGTGCCATCATTCAATGCTGACATCCGCAATAGCCTGTCCGCCATGGATGGAGATAACCTTCTGTCACGAGGACAGCCCCCTCGTAATGCGATCGGGCCCCCCTTCTTTTTTCCCCCACTCCGAAACCCCACTATCCGTCCAAGTAGACCCCCTCCTCCTCGGAAAAGAGCTTCCATGTTATATATGCGGAGTATATAAGTCGAGAAAGCGGCCACGCGATTCAGCCTTTGTGTAGCAGAGCGGCTTAAGCGCGTCGATGAAGTCGAAAGCCAAGATGGGGGGCACCCGTTTGTCGACACAAATCAAATGGGCGGTAAAACACCAATTGTAGCCCCCATCCCTTGCGGGGGAGTGCCTTACCCATTCGGTTGTGACACCCCTTTGCGGGCACTCCTTCGGCCCAGTGGAGGCAGCGCGTCTAGTGTAGATGCTGGTAGTTTTAAACACAGTACTCGTACACCTCAATGGTATAATACACCAGGAATGCCGGAGTGCGTCGGCTTGTCCCCACTCCTCACTCCCTTTCACGCACCCCCCTCTAGCTTTTTTATGCACATAGGGTCTATATTAGGAAAACTAGAAAACTTGGTGGAGAAAGGAAAAGGAAAATGATTACCGCTTCCACTCCTCTGGAGCCCAAGGAACGACGTTTTGTCGCCACCTCCTTTTCTCCCGAGCTCCACCCTGCAATAGCGCGCCGGCTAGCCCTTACACCAGAACTCGTACCTTCGAGGCCCCCCCTTCCCCTCCCCCCCGTTTACTTGAACACCGCCGCTCCGATCCTCTCAATCTCTCTCCCTTCTTGTGTAATACGGCCCGCCGCCTTGAGAATGCTTTCGAACGCCTCCCTGTTCTTCAGCCTCGCCGCCTCCTCGGCCGCCTTGACCCGCATCCCGCACTTCTCGTACATCGTGATCGTCTCGCCGTGCTCCACGTTGGTGCACTTGGGTACGAACGTGGCCGCGAGTCGGGGGTTGCCCGCCTGTAGCGTGAGGTTGAAGAAGGGCTGCGATGCGTGAAGATGAAAAGAGAACGTCAGCCTTGCACCGAGGTATAGTGATAGTGTGAACTGGTTCTTCTGGGGAGGCGGGTCTGGGACGGGACACAAAGGAGACAGAAACTTACCTCCCACCCGATCGGGCTCCGCTTAGCCTTAGCCACCTCGGCAATCTCATCCCAGTCCCTCTTGGCCACAAGCGCCCGGAGTCTTCATTTCCATCCGGCCCTTCCGTTAGCGCTCTCAAACTCTCGTGGCTATGGTGCACGCCACTTGAAAAAAGAAAAGGAAAAATGCGAAATAAAAAGTAAATGGCAGAGGGGCGAAAAGCCAAGGGGGGCTATCAGCAGTGGGAAAGAGGTTCACTCACCGTATCCACCAGGCCACCCTATCCGGGACTTTAAATTCGCTCTGGATCTTCTTGGCCTTGCCGTAGTAGCCGAGCTTGATGAGCTTGAACAGCGTCTCGTTGACGCTCAGCCCCGTAAACGAGTCCGTCAGGTCCCGGTCGAACCCCTCTTGCGCCCTCAGCAACATCGTCGCCTCGCGCAGCGCGTGCACCTCGAAGCCCGCCTCTCGCGAGTCAGCGAGCAGCTTCGCCGCCAGCGCGAGCTTGTCCGAGGCCGTCCGCGCGCTGGGCTGCTGGAGCGACTCCCGCACGAACACGTCCGCGCCCTCGAGCCGCCGGTCGTCCTGGTAGTACAGGTCTTTGAGGAGCGCGTAGTCGCCCTCGCGCAGGGCGGAGGACTCGACGAGGGCCATGGCCAGGGGCCGGTTGTTAATGACGCGGAAGAATCCCGCGAGCGGCAGCTTCTTCTTGAGCTCGAGGAGGACGGTGAGCATGAGGTCGGAGTCGCCGCTCTCAATGGCCTTGTCGAGGGCCAGATCGTCCTCCTCCATGCTCAGGAGGAGCGGGACCTGTCGGCCCGCCCGGGGCTCGTGGTTGAGGAGCTGTGTAGCGAGGCGGCCGCGGCCCTCGTCGTAGGCCGCCTGGGCGATCTCCTCGAATGAAATTCCGGCCTTTCCGGAGAGCTTCTCGACGACTAGGCGGCATATCGTGTCGTCGTCTTCGGACCCGAGACGGACCTTGGTGCATGCCCAGTGGACAAATATTCGGTCGGTGGGCAGTCGGAGGTAACCTGCTATACGGAGGGCTAGCAGGTACTCCTGCCGGTTTACCAGTCGCTTAATGAGGTTCTCTGGCGTGAGTCTCTGGTATTGATCGTAGGATAGCGGCATGCCGATCTCGAAGTACCGGACGGCGTTGAGGACACGGAGCGTCTCGCACATGTCGACGAAGTCGTCGCTATTGTACAAATCAAGGACGGACTTCCCAAAGGACGCCGCCTTAAGCAGCTGCTTCTCCCAGTATACATTAAACTCTCGTCCCGCCGCATTGATCTGTGCTGCATGTCAGAGGTGTGATTCTCGTGCGGAGGTATTATGCCGGGCTTACGCAGGTGTCAACAGCTTCTGTGAGGTTGCCCCGAATGAGCTGGATGTAGTCGTCTGCTTTGGGTGACTGGGCCTCTAGTTGGGTGATGGCATCGAGGAGGATAGAGGCCGGTGACGACTCGGCAAAGAGGCCAAAGACTTGGTTTGTATCCCGGGGAACTTGCTGGATAAATTCGCAGAAGCTGTTCGTAATAATCCTTGCCCCATCATGTTCTAGAGTCGTGTTAAGCCAACAGTTTTGCGAGCGTGATGGGTCCGAAACGTACCAGAAATGACATGAACACGGTTCGTATCGTAGAGGAAGATCGCAGACGACTCTCCAGGCCCGATAATATGTACTTCGTCCTCCCAAGCGATCACGGGGTCTTTCCCGCACCACTCGACATGCTTTGGAGGAATCTTCGAGTTGGACTCGTGCTCGATCAGCCGCTCTTGAAGGTCGATAGTGGCAACATGGGCCTTGCCGGACTGGGTATACAGGACGACCAGCTTCCCATCGGGAGAGACACTGATATGTGAGAATGGGCCGAGATCTAGAAGGCCATCCCTGCATTCCGCCGCATCGATAAGGTACACAGTCTGGCCTATACTCAAAAGCACTTCAACTGACCGGGACAAGGTATGGGCTGGAGATATTATCCCCCAGGAATGCACCTCGCCTTCCGGTACGCTCGCTAGCACCTTTGGCCGCGGCTCTGCGTAAGAGGCGACAGTTATGAGTGTGTTGCTTGTGAGTAGGGCAACCAGTCCATTGTCATAGAACCTGTCGTCATCAGCAAACGGTTATGAGAAGAGACAAAAAACAATAAAATGTACCTGCAGGACTGGACGCCATAGTTATCGGCGCCGCTTCCCAATGAGAACTGCGTAAAATCTCCTTGGAGATCATAGCAGCGCACAGTACCGTCAGCAAGAACGACGATCAGCTGCTCCTCCTCAGACCACCCCAGCCCCTTGATCGTGCCCTTCTCCCACGGGATGCTGCGCAGCTTCTTCCCTGCATAATTGTAGATGTCTATGCTGGGCTTGGTTGCTCGAGAAGCTTGATACCGTTGTAGCTTCGTATCGTCATTCCATAGGGCTAGGGAATGTCAGTAAGAGAGGTAAATGGTAAGGATTCTCTCTGGCGGAGCGGGGCGCATTCAGTGTCGACCGGAGGGGATGACAACCACGGCGGTTCCACATACCAATTGCTCCTGCGTAGGGCGCTCCGACGATTATGTAGTTGTCGAGGTCGAGATCCTGATCAAACACCTCGGTGTAGTGCTGGACTCGCCGGAACCATTTATCTCCGAGCTGCTCCCAGCTTGATCGGGGGTGAGCCGTGTCCATCGCGAGGTGGGTTCATGCTATAACGAGTGGAAATCCCTACAATGAGCCGACTTCATCTCCGTCGCTCACGTTGCCCGAAGATAAAAGCGAAGACGGGGTAATTTCTCTTTTTTTCTAATATTCAGAGGTTGTATCAGGTTGTCCACTGCACGGAGCTTCACTCCATGGGCAATGAAGCTGCGCAGTCGAAGCTGCCCCGAGCTCCTATGAGGCAACACCCGTGAACCGTCGTCATAGAACGGTTAATCCTCGGAGCACAGCCATCCGCAGTCGTGGTCCGTTCTGTTACACAAGTCGCGCATGAAGATGGCTCCGGATTGCGACTCCACTAGGCCCATAAATACGAGTACAATGTTCTTAGAGCAGAGAACTTGATGCACTTAATCGAGTGTTTGACTGGATGACAGCCCAGTATTTCAGTGGCGTACTGAGGTGCACTCCCTCTTAAGGTATTGCTGGGATTGATAAGAAGCGTCCCAGTTCCATCTTTCATCAGCCTAGGGCCATACGTCCCAGGGCAGAGAGTACGCTTCTTCAGCGAGCTCCATATGTCCTTCAATGAACTGACTGTCTGCGAGACAAGCTGGTGCACTCTAGTTGAAAGGTGCCAGAGGTCTCAGAGGACTCGTCGTTGGTGTTAAACTGTGAAGTTGCACCCTTCCAGTGTTGAGAGTCCAATGTGCTGACTAAGTACTTGCAGAACCGGAATGACTAAGCAGTTGCACCAGAGGGGCAGCAAGCCCTAGCGGAGAACACTGAAAGCCCCAGCCAAGATTCTCAACACCAACTTAATTTTTCTCACGTCTGAGCGATCTCGAACATCTACTCTCGCCTTGCATCCCTCTCTCACGAACCCTCTACACCACCGCATTCCCCGGATTCTCATACAAATACCGCAGACATGCCTGGCGGAGTATCTGTTCGCGATGTCGATGTAGGTTGAACCTCAGCTCTTCCCCTTGAGAAAAAAACAGTATTAGAACACGCAAAGCACTTTCAACAAAAATCGGAACGAAACCCGATCTTGCGAACTTCGAGCTTGGGGGATACCATCGCAAAGGGAAAGCCCTTTCCCTCTGGCTCTCGGCACGCAAGAAATGGATCAGTCCGCATAATTGAAAGTTCCTGCGCTTGGGAAACCTCGCAAGAGAACCAAAAACACATTCATGAATCAGGAGCAGGCGTGAGGGAGTCGAAAGACTTCTGATGACGGAATCATTGCTAATTCATGGACGTTTCTTCCCCTTAATCCAGGCGCAAAAGTTCATCAATGCCTACGCGGGTTTCTTGAAGCGCCAGGGCAAGCTTCCCATCCCTGGTATGTGTTG
>JAXQGT010000605.1:0-10346 GCA_037040375.1 Basipetospora sp. M8501
CAATATTAGGCGACCAACAGTGCAAGGCGTCAATGCATAGATGACTAATCCATTTGATGGTATCTTTCAGTGTTCAAGACGAGTGCTCGCTTTGCTGCTGACATAATATACTACTCACAGCACGGCATCGCATTGTTCACCAGCCAGTGTTCTCCAGTGGTTCTTACAGGACACGGGGAAAACAAAACGAAGATGCGACATGGACTCGAAAGAATCAGCTGGACGTGGACGTAACAAGAACCATCCTTCGAGGTAGGTGCGACGCCATCACGCCATACACGTACGCATTGGAGTCCCTACACCCATCGTGATTTACCCCACGGTGCCCCGGTAAGGGCGCGCGGTTGAAGCGTGCGTCTCGGACCCCGAGACCGCGACTCGTCGACGACTCGGTCGGGAGCAAGGTTAAATCGCCCTCTTCTCAGTATGGCCGTCCAGATCCTCTCGGACCTCCACCTGGAGGCGCCAAAGTCCTACGACATCTTTGAGATCGTGCCGAGGGCGCCCTACCTTGCGCTTCTTGGCGACATTGGCAATACGGCATCCCACAGAGATGACTACCTCGCCTTCCTCGTCCGCCAGCTCAGGCAGTTCCGCGCCGTGCTGCTCGTCCCGGGGAATCACGAGCCCTATGGCTCTAACTGGACCGAAACGCTAGCCATCCTCCGCGCGTTTGAAGATGATGTCCGTAAGGACGAGTCTCTGGGCGACTTTGTCCTCCTTGACCGCACGGCCTATCGCCTCCCGGGCACGAACACTACCGTCCTCGGCTGCAGCCTCTTCTCTGCGGTGCCTGCTGACTGCGAGATGGTCGTCAGCATCGGGCTCAACGACTTTTTCCAGATCCTAGACTGGGACACCGCCGCGCATAACGAGGCGCACAAGCGAGACCTCGCCTGGCTCAACTCACAGGTGGCGGCCCTTGAAGGGACCGACGTGATGATCTTGACGCATTGGAGCCCTTCTACAGACGCTCGCGCGGTCGATCCTAGACATACGAATAGCCGCATAGCGGCTGCCTTCGCGACCGAGCTGTCGGGTGAAGAGTGTTTCAGGAACGAGCGGGTCAAGCTCTGGGCGTTCGGTCATACGCATTATAACTGCGATTTCACGGTCGAGCGGGACTCGGTGTCGCCTCTGAGGCTGCTGGCAAACCAGAGAGGGTATTACTTTGCACAGGCTGAGGGATACGATGGGGAGAAGACAGTCACCCTATAACCTAAGGCTAGCCACCCAGCCCCAAGCCCAAAGCTAGCTACCGCCCAGGGCTGCCCGAGTTTGCACTTGATCCAGACTCCTCATGGTCACCAGTTTGGTACTCTGTCTCCTGAAGGCCGGGTATTGGGACCACTATGTCCATTTAAGCGCTCTTCTCAACTCCTCTGACCACTGTCTAACTGGCTTTCGTCCATCCTTCAACTCATTATAAAACGTCCTGAACGGCTCTGGAACCTGTCCAACGTCCAAGAACCCATCTTTATCGACATACTCGTCAATATACGAAATCATAAACATGCCAAACGTGCCGACGTGTGTCCCCACATCCCGGGCATATATTCGCATGAGAGCTTCAAGGAAGACATGGGCCTTGAGAGCAACCACTGGGTCTCCGCCCTCCTTGAATACACCTGATCCTCGACCTAGCCGCCAGGGCGGAAGAACCGTGTCGTCGGACGCGAGAACAAAATGCGGAGGAAGCTTCAGATGCTTCGGGAATATCAGCGAACTGTCTAGCGGCGGAAGGAACCACAGCGTATCGCCTTGCGGATACAATCCGACCGTAAGTTCCGACGCGTCGATGTGGACGTGAACAGCTGGAGCCGGCGTATGTCGATCCGGCGAGCTAGTCGGACAGCGTTGATTGTCTGGGCACGCCACAAGGCTCTCGAGCTGGGACAGAACTCGGAAGCCAGCCCCGAGTCGATCGTCCGGGACGATGAAGTCGATAGACTTGGGGTTTCATTAGCATATGACCCCGGGATGTGTGCGAGGGATAACCTACGCTGACGATAGACGGTACGCCATGAAGGTTAAGCAGGTAGTGACCCCAAAGGACACATGGGATTTGGGCCGAGTTAAGGCTATGTGCGATTGATGCGACGAATTGCTCTGACTGCGTTTCCATTTTTCTCTCTGTATTTATGGTTTCGATCGAAACGAAGTTCAATGTAAACGACTGTCGTATCCTTATTGTTTGCAGGTAGAATCAGCAGGAATGTCTGAAGCAAGCCTGGAATGAATAATCAAAAGAGCAGTTGAGCCTCCAGTCACAATAAAGCGAGCGGCGACCGAGTCCCATTCATACTATGCATAAATCTCACTAGATGAATATTGATGCGTAGCTCAATTTCGTACAGTTACCACACCCCGCCAATTTCACTGCCTCAGCGCGTACAAAGATGAATCAAATTCTATAAATAGCAAGGTAACATAACATCCGTAGTCTCATACGCGACCGGTAACCAAAGTTGAGCCCAAGTCCTCAAGACTCGGACGCGCAGACAAACACCTAAACGAACATGGCCACTAGTTTCACATGCTTTAGCGCTCTACCACCAACGCTTCAACTCCAAGTCTGGGACGAGGCGCTCTCGGTGCCAGCCGTTTTCGCCGCGGTTGGCAGGCACCCTGTCGGCGATGGAACCAACACACATCAAGTGGCCCCCACCATGGCCTACATTGGCCCGAGGCCATATTTGGCTGGCCTATCGTGCCACGAAGCCCGGCGTCTCCTCAAACGGACCTATGGCGACCCCATTCGCGCCCCAGGCGGCCCGGCGGCAGGCCCTGGTGTGTTCTGGGTCAACTTCGATTCAACGGTCATCTACCTCGGCAGTGCTTCCAGCACAGCAATGATTCTTGAAAGCTTCAGCGCGGGCGACCTGTCTAGAATCAGGCATGTTGTTATTGTGTGGTCCCACTTCCGTGGAATGGCCAAAACCTGCCAGCGTTTAGCAGCAGCATGTCCGGTCCTCCGCACGATCATCATCCAATGGAGCGAGAGTGATGGCGGAGCCAATGGCACCTTGGGTCCGGAACGGGCCGCGCGCTACGCTACAATCCCTACACATGTTGACCCTGAGTTAAAGTGCGAGTCACTGGATGTTTCACACCTCCGAGCGCTTCTTTCCCAGTACTTTGGTGATTTACCGCCTCGGTTTGAGCTTGTTGGCCGTGAATTCGGTTAAACGAGTGTGACACCGCAGAGCTAGCATTTGGGCGCGAAAGATAGCACACTATTTCCCGCCCATCAAGGATTCTGGCAACGCATGTATGTCTTCTCACCTTCACTCCAAATCAGAATTAAAGGTCCAAGTCTTACCTTGTTCCACCGGTGCCTCCAAGAACACACACACATATATATATCGTCGAGTTCACGGCCTGTCTGGAACGTTGCTTATCATAGCTGCCACCCTTGCATTACAAGCGACTCTCACCTCACCTATCTAGCTAACGTACCTCAACTATCTCGTTATTTTATCTTCCCTTACCCTCCAAGGAGTTTACAACATGAGTACCTTTTCTCGACACCAGCTCGAAAGAGCTGCCAGTGATGTGATCGGCATCCTGAAGACTATTAAGGAATACTCGGCTGCGCGTGTCGCCGTCATTGGTGGCCTTGCGCTCTGGCATTATCTACAAGAAGGCAGAACGACTATGGTACTCGCATTCTGGAGCATCAACCACATCTTTACGAGACTTACATTGCTTTTAGGATGTTGACTTCATAATCAATATCGATACCGCGCCGCAGAGCGTCAAGCAGACTCTCTTACAACTCCCGCGATCTCCCTTCGTTCAGAATGCACAGATGTTCTACTATAAGGACGCCGACGGACGCTATATTCAGATTGACATTACACCCCAGTGGCAGGTATGTTATTTCACCTGAACTGTTGACTTTTGAAGCCTTGGGCCCTCCGCCCATTGCTCCTTTGAGTTCTTCAACCCTAAGGTTGGGGGTGTTGATGTGAGAAGGTCGCGTGGTACGCTGGGACTCCGATATCAATGCTGACCTACATTCAATATTTAGTCGCCGTATATGCCAGACGCAGCCCAGACCCTCGCAGATATTCCAGCGGGTACCGTCCCATACATCTCCATTGTGGATCTCCTCGTCTTTAAAATCAACTCTTGTGGTTTACGAGCCGAGGCGGCTAAGCGGCGTATTGACGCAGCCGACGCGAGGGACCTTCTGAAGGGGTTGACACACCACGCACCGCTCACACTCACCTCTCGCCAGCTAGATATCGTCAAAGTCTGCTTAGCTGACGTGGTCAGCAATAGTGACGCGCCTGAAAAATGGTGGACACAGCGCCTTAGTCTGGCATAAAAACCCGGTCTCTGGAGTAAGCATCACACAGAATAGTGGCCAGTCTCAGGCCGGTATCAGTGCTGTATGCGCAAGGATACCGTTTTCCTATTGGGTGAAGGTCGTAACTGAGTGACCAACACCTAAGGTTGAGACGGTGGAAGGGGTAGGAAAGGTATTCTAATTATTATTTGCGTTGTTACATACATGACATCAGTTATCTTTCTGAAAGCTTGCACCCCTTGTCAGTTTATTGCTGCCGATATGTCGATCTAAGTACCCCTCGCTCTGCTGTCTAACTGGTGCTCCGGAATCTTCACCAGACACCCTCGGGTTGTCACCAGATCGTGTAATGTGACGCTATTGGGTTGAACGATCAGGGTTAGACGTTTATCGAGCGCCCCGTTATCCAATGACATTGAGGACCCTGAGACCAATCGGTGCACTGTAAACAGCGAAGGTTGGTTGGGCAGGTTACTTGCAGACCTGGCAGTCTATACCACTGCCAACCGCCTTCTCGACGCGGGTTTCCCCAAAGAACGTTAAGGCCCATCTGTTAAGACCGTTAATGTTTCGGAAAATTAATAGACCGAATTTTCACCTCGACCTTTGCAGTCCGGCAACATCTCCGAGTTTGAGGGTTGCAGCCGGCTCAGGACGGACTCACTCTCGTCAGCAAAGGGCACAGCGACTTTGCACTGCCGCTGTCACACCCCGCATCCTGATCAAATAAGGATACTCGTGCTCAGTCTACCCTGATTCTTTGCCTGGTAGTTGCCTCGAAAACAATCAATTTGCAGTTTTTCTATACCATGCGTCTATTGCGGATTGGAAATGGCGACGAGATCAGCCTGGCCGAATTTGTCGGCCGGGATATCCCGCCCTATGCCATTCTTTCCCATACCTGGGGAGCAGACCACGAAGAGGTCAAATTCGTCGACCTGACGAGAGGCACCGCCAAGGACAAGGCTGGCTATGAAAAGATCCGGTTCTGCGCGAAGCAGGCCGCCATGGACCATCTCGAGTATTTCTGGGTCGACACCTGCTGCATCGACAAATCCAGCAGCGCGGAGCTTTCCGAGGCCATCAACTCCATGTTCCGCTGGTACCGCGCCGCCGCTAAGTGTTACGTCTACCTAGCAGACGTCTTGGCCCTCCTCCCTGCGGAGAACGGCTCACAGTCACATCAGGCCTGGAAATCGTCTTTCCGGCGCAGCAGATGGTTCACGCGCGGATGGACGCTCCAGGAGCTCGTGGCCCCGGCGGTTGTCGAGTTCTTTTCCGCTGACGGCGTGCGGCTCGGCCATCGTACGTCACTCGCGGAGGACATACACGAAATCACGCGAATCCCCGCACCAGCTCTCCGCGGTGCTCCTCTGGTCGGCTTTGGTATTGAAGAGCGGATGCGGTGGGCAAATCATCGCCAGACGAAGCGCGAGGAGGACGCTGCATATTCACTTCTTGGCATCTTTGACGTGTTCATGCCTCTTATATACGGGGAGGGCCGAGAGAGGGCGCTTGCGCGGCTTCGCGCAGAGATTGGAAAGTCTCTCCATGACAAGTCATCTGCTACGGACAGTGGTGGGATAGTCCAGAGTGGTCTGTCAGATTTGGTCCCAATGTGGCCAGGCGACATAATCCGTGCCGGGTCTTCCAGATTATATCTTCAACAGCGGGACAAGCTGTCCGACGCGGCATACCGCGGGATCTGGGACAAAGTCATAGAACTGCTTGACGTGGCCAAGCACCTGTATGGGGAGAATTGGTCAAATGCAGTCCGTCTAAGTAAGTAACTCTTGCATGGCTCTCAACTGTAGCGCAACGTTCAAATAACACCATAACTCAACAGGAGATCCTCCAAACGTTGATACTCTCAGGTGCTGGACGCCCCTCCATCAGGCAGCGTACCTGGGTGCTCCTACAAATATTGTCCAACGTCTGATTGCCAGTGGCTCCCTAAGTAAGGAACAAGCACCCACGAAACCGCTTTGCATGACCACTGGCGCACAGGGTAAAAGGTCCAACAGCTTACTGAACTACTTCTAAGGAACCATAAGAACCTACACAGTGGATGGGCGCTCTCGGGAGCTTACCGCCTTGGAGATTGCCCGGGAGCACGGGCACCAGCATCTCTCCGACGTCCTAGCACCCGTGATCCATCACCCTGTGCCCTACAGTATCCTTCTGAGACTGCAGGACCTGTTCCACTCCATGATCAGAGCAGACTCTGAAGATCTATTTGGTCTTATACTGCCAGATCTAGCCACTTTGACAGAGTTGAAAGTGCCCAAGATGTGGTTTCCGTTGAGGCGCAAATCGTCGGCGAACCGGCGCGTAGTAAGTTCCCCAATTGAGCGTTTCCACGGGCAAACGTACTAATACAGAGACGGGGAACAGGGATATTATTATGAGCTCAAAGGTAGGGACTTGGGTGTGGTGAAAGTAGGTATTGAGACGGAGTCTCCAAGTACATACAGGATCTCGGAAACGGCGGGTGTAAGCCGCATGTGATGCAGAAGCTTTACTAAGGATATGATATGTGGGTAACGCGAGAAGCAAAGCACAGCAAGAGGATTGTGAGTTACTACCTGAATCAACGCCCGAGATGACCAACATATTTTGACGCTATCACAACGCACTCACCGAGGCCGACGGTGTACATAAGCTTTAAAGGAACGAGAGGTTATTCGAACGCTACCTTAGGAATAGCCGTGGTAATCACGGGTAGTATTCACTTGACTCGATTGATAGAGAGGGTTTTGAATGTTCGGACTAGGATTTGGATTCGAATCTCAATCCGCTTTTGGTCCCTCTAAGTTTACATCTCACGGTTGTAGGAAGTCGTGGTAGACTTTTCGGGGCCATCGGGGCCGGGCGGGCCAAAATCATCCGGGGGGACCCACCCGGACACGGAGGTGTCCGGGCGTCGGGGAACCGGCTCTGATAACCGGGATCGGCGATGGGCTTCCCATCACGGCCCAATTAGTGGAAACATTCAGATATCTGCCGTTTTCCCGATCATTATCGACGCAAACTTCCGAATCAGTAAATTAAAGAGAGATATATTTTGACGTCTTGCAGAATTTCCTCTGGTCATTCCACATTCCTTATCCCCCGTACTTTTGCTTGCTTCTCTCTAAGTCGAGTGAGAGCACCTTACCTTTGGACCATCCAATAAAAGACAAAAAACGTCGGTAACCAGTCCCCTCCCGGCCATCTTTTCCAGGCAATGTCAGAATTGCGGATGAGGGCGCCGGCTGACTTCCCATTCCATCTGCCAGGTAGCCCAGACTATCCCGATCGCCGTACCAGAGGCGTGTTTGCGAGATCAATTCCGATGATAACCAAACGAGACTTGTGTCCGAGGAAAACCTTCCCGTTCCGAACAGCCATCAGGTGCGCAGGTAGGCGGTACTCTGGGGGCAGCCAGACGAGATTTTGAGAGCCCTGGAGGATCCACCGCGAGCCCACTTCCAGCCAGCCCTGCATGTTCACTGGGAGGAGGCTGTCCGTAATGTCCCGCTCGATATGCGGGGGCAGGAGGTAGCGACCAGCATTCCAGGTAAAGTATGCACCGTCGCTAGAAAAGATGAAACGGGGATTTAAGTGTATAATGGTTGCCGCGTTGACCGTTGCGGATACCAACTTCTGGCTCGTTATCGGATCCCAGACCCCAATCTCCCCGCCATACGATGCAGTAGCCAGACGACCGTCTCCCAAAAACCCCAGTTGTTCGCACTTGTTTTCCGCAGCAGAATCCATTGATATTGTATGAAGCTTTGTTGCGGTGGTAGTTTTGAATATATCGACGCGGCTGCCGCGGAGCGTATTACTTGGGATGGCGATCAGGTCTCCGCCGGGGCTAAAGGCCACTGTGGGATAGTCGGTTGTTCTCTCCCCGTGCTGAAGTAGGACGGACTGTTCGCCGGTCGAAGTGTTCAAGAGCGCGCATGTCTCCCCACCGTGGGTAGCAAATGCAATAAGTCTCCCATCCGGTGAGAAATAGAGTCGAGGACAGTAGTAACTACAATCCATTTTCAACTCGAAATGCCTCGCCTGGTGTTGGAGGCTGTGGAGGCTGTGGAGGCGAAGGATAGGCGGGGACTTTCTATCGCATTGCACCAAGCCGAAGGCCTCGTTTGTCGGAGAGAATGCACAGCGAAATGGATATGCATTGTCGCACTCTATCGTTGTTACTAAATGCCAAGTCACCGTGCTCACGATTCGGAGCTGAGTGCCGCCCTCGCTGTATAGTACTACCAGTTGGCCATCGTCAGAGAAGTTGATGTCTTCGACGCCAGTAAATGTTTGGAGTTTTCTGACTGGGTCTGTACTCCAGAAGGCGGCGCTCAGGTCCGTTGCCTGCACTGCTACAAGGTTGTCATGACCTGGAGTGAGCCGTTCCGAGGTGCCTCCTTCATCAGCTTGTGCCCAAGGTTCTAGCGTGTTGTGAGTCGTCCTCGTTGTTGTCGTCTCCCATAATCGAATTATAAGGGGTCCTGACAAGGCTGCCAAATGATCGCCGCTTGGAGAGAATAAGGGTTTCAGCATGTCGAACGAGTAGGTTTCATACCTCTCCAGCATCACTAGCGTTGGCCCGGCCGTTGTGTAGAGTGTGGTGCAGCCCCTTCGACTCGTGATCGCTAGCAAGTCGTTATCCTTCGGCGAAAACGCAGCTGAGCCGAGTGAACTGTCGGTATAAAACTGAGATATAGTTTCTCCCGTTGCACTGTCCCATATCCTTACAGTCAAGCGTCCCTGTGTCAGAGGGTCGTGATCGAACTCCCACCACGCTGAGGTCGCCTTCGTCCCGTCTAACGAAAAAGCAACTGAGATGACACTTCCAGGGTGCGTGACCGTGTATCTGCGGTGCAAGGTTTCCATGTCTAAGAAGACAACGCTTCCATTGCCACACACGACTGCCACTGCCAGACCGTCTGGTGAGATTTCACAAAACCGCGCGCCTTCGTCGATTTCCACCGTCACCACCTCATATTCCTTCGTTTCTTTCAAACGCCATATCCGAAGCGTCTCGTCGTTTGCAGTAGAAGCTATGACTGTCGGGTCCGCCGGCGAGAGGGATAGCGATGTGATATAGTCGGTATGGCCCTCCAGCACCACTCCCTCATCGTTTCCTATAGCCCGAAGCATAATCATCCCATTTCTCAATCCGGACGCAACCGTCTTGGCATCCGACGACATCGCAACGGCCGTGGCCTGGGCCGGTTCTTCGAAGGTGAGTATTTCTGCGCCGGTCAAAGTATCCCATAACCTCGTCGTCTCATCGTCTGCCGCGGAGGCCAGCATCTTGCCATTCGGAGACATTGCAATGGAGTTTATTTTGTTTTCGTGCCCTTCAAGCTCGAGGAAGCCGGAGCTCCAATTGTCTTCCATCAGTGGCAGGTGCGAGATCCATGAAGGTATCAGCCATGCAAACGTTTCTCGGACGATGCTCTTTCTCGGGCTGAAGACGAGGGCAGAACAATAAGTCTGCAATGGCGCCTCTTCAATGATCCGTTGATAGCCGAGGACGAACCGGATAGCATCTCGCAAGAAGTCGGACAGTTGCGACATTGCACTTGAACGAAGAGGCTGAGAGCAACGTATGTGATGGTGTGGATTAGCACCAATGTTCCGCCAAGTTGCGACACCCCCGCAGCCACTCTGCCAACTCAAGAAAGGTAGGGTAAAACACTTACATGCTCTTTTACAATCTGCTCCAGGCTTTGCATTATGTGGATGGGTCGCCGCATCTCCTTCATCAGGCTCATGGCTTCCAACCAGTAGAGGAAGTATTTCCGCAAGAAGTTGCTGATGTCCCCGCCGTCCAGCAACCCTACTTGCACCTGACGGTCTGCGTCGAGACCCGACAGGTGACTGACCCAATGTAAACAGGCGTATCGCAGGTGGCGCGAGATATGCCGTTCTACATGGCCTTCTGCGAGTTCCGAGATTAACCTGCCGGGGTGCCGGAGGTTGCACATGTCCTGGTGGAGTTCCCGCTTCATGATAGCCAGGCACCTCTCCAAGAGTG
>JAXQGT010000606.1:0-10412 GCA_037040375.1 Basipetospora sp. M8501
ATATCTTCAACTTTGAAGATAATGAAACCAGAGAAAAAATGGGAACCTTAGAATAAATAGTTCAAAGGATTGAATCAGCTTCGTCCTCCGTGGGACCGATGCTCATATGAGATAACCCCGTCCGATGATGTTGCGTTATCGTGAATTGGTAAGGGATGGCCGTTGAGAGTCGTACAGATGAAGGGAGTGGTCCACACAAGCACACCGTCACACACACACACACGAAGACGAGAAAGCCAAGCCCTTCCTGAGGATGCCGAGAGAGGAGGATCCGAAGAGAAAGGAACGAGCACAAAAAAAAGAAGGATCAAAGAAAGCGAGCGTCGTCCCTCCTAGTATAGAATAGAAGGAAAGGATCCAAAGCGAGCGTTGGGTTGGTGTTTTGGAGTAGAGGCAGACAACGGACAAGAGAGAAGACAATCGCTTGGCCGAGCCGGTTCGGGAATGGGAGGAAGGACTAACAACGGCGCCAGAAGGGAACCGGAACACGAGGGAAGGAAATCTTCAGCCATCAGCTCAGACCACTAACTAGGGGCCTTGTTCCTGCATGGCTCCTCCAATATTCGTGCGCAGAAGAGTGATCAGTACGAGTAAACACCACCACTCTCTGCCCGTCAGGGTATTGCCATTGATACTCTGCACACTACCTGCACACGCCCAAAGCGCGAAAAGAGTGGGGAGGCTTGTCCATGTTCGGACGACCAGGGCTGAGTACGCCCTCTCTCTCTGCGGCTGCTTGCAGGTTGCCCTGAAGGCGGGGGGGCCAGCGCGTTGCACGAGTGTTGAATATGCCAGGTCCAAGAGGGTTCAGTAGAAAGCAACATCACCCCATCCAATGAGCCCTTTTCGGAAGAGGGCAGTGGGGTGAGGGTGACATTCCATGGGGGCGGACAGGGGTCGGGGTGCCATTGCGTACATGGTTTAATTACCGAGGCTCGTGCACGGACTGGGGGGTCTTGGTCTTCGTCGACATTTTTCTAGAGTCCGGCCTGCCTGGCGAGGGGCACGGTGTCTCTCTGGGAGGATTTGAGCCGGAAGACAGGGATTGCTAGTCGCGTTTGGCGGGTGGTGGTTCACTCTATTACGGAGAGAGGGGAGTATTCTTGTCGCCCGTGTTGTTGGCAATTGCGAGTCTGCGACCAAAGGGACGGGAATGGCACGGAGACAAAGAGGGATTGAGTTTTGGTAACGAGAGCGGGAGACGAGGGTATTCGGCGAATTGTGAAGAGGGGATGACGATAGGAAGAAGATCTTGGTTGGGCGCGATCAACAACCAGGTTTCGGGCGGCGATCTGCTAGATCAAGGGAGATCTGGGATGGAACTCGAGAGAGACGTTGGGGAGAGTCACGAGTCGCAATCATAACTGCTGGGTTGAAGCGGCATTCAATGTAAGAGTGTATTTAGTCCTGGATTTATTTGTGTACTCGTATACTCTAGACTGCAGAGAACAAGTAATATCAATAATCATCCCAAAGTACGAGTACTTGGTACTTCCGGTATCCTACTTGTGCCATGAGGAAATCTGCGCTACGCCACGAAGAATCCGTGCTTCGGTCAGAGGACCAGGAGCAGCTTTAGTCTACTTTGTAGTGTATATACTAGTGCATGGAGTCTGGTGTTACTAGCCTCAATTCGACGCGTTTTCGTGGCCGTCCGCTACTATCCTCCTCACCTCGCCATTCTTGGCTACTTTTTGCGGCTTCCAAGACGGCCACTTGCCGACTGGAGTATCCGGTCTAGTTTCAGAGATATGGTCTGGTGCATTCCCAACAGCGCGTGTCTGGCTGCAAGGATATATAGTATGTGGAAATTTACTGTACTTGAGTAAACTTTCTTGGCGGATAGAAACACGGGACCCTCTATGGAGTATTTATCACGGTGGAAGGGAACTCAGTGCCCGGTATCATGGCGGACTCGGACGGCCCCGCAATCCGGCAACCTCCGAAGCCCCTTTCCCCGTATTGTATCTATTGTGTATTTTATTTGAGATGAGTACGTTGCGCACACACCTCTCCGCCGAATTATTGTTCACCTAAGTCATTCATGGCCTCCTTCTCACTTACCCGCTAGAATCCAGCAACGTACTTTCCATCAGCGGTTGCCGTCCAGGTGGCGGTCTCTCACCGCCACCACGATCTGAGCAGAGACTCAGAGGCACTGCCGGCAGTGGATGGGCATGGAATACTGGACACGCAGCGGATAATTCAACATTTCCCTCGACTCTCGTCGTCGACCTGCATCACTTACCCAGCCTCTGAGAAGGAACCTCTGCCTCGCAATGGCAACGTCAGCTTGCTTCACACTCTAGGCCTCGACCGGGCGAAGACTCTAAGCACATCGGGCTTCTCGAGGCCCCGTGTGGCTCGACTCTGGTGAGCACAGAGGACAAGGAAACCCAGCACGTCGTCGCGCGACTGCTCTTGCTCACAGTCTATGTGCCTGGCCAATGAATGGCGGTCTATGTTTGTGTTCACTTTCCATTTCTATATTCGTTTCTACCTATATTTTCCTTGGTTTTATTATTCCCGCCGTTTCCAAACACACCAGTGCTCCCCATTGTCGGTCTGTGACGGAATATAGTAGCAGACAACTGGCTGTAATAAATATAGTGTAGCGGTCCAAGGTGATACAGTCGCCAAGAAACGGCGATACTCTGGCGAGTTGGCCTTCGGTCAGTCAGTGCTTAGCATCCGGGCCCGGTAGAGATGCGTGCAGTCGTTTTGGGGCAGTCCGGTCAATGCGAGTGGGAACGGGATCTTCTAATAGTCAAGCAACTTTAGTCTCTAGGAAGATCTAGTGCCGGCTCTAAGAATTCCAAGGTTATAAGACCTGTACTGTGATGAAATGTGGAGTTGTCGAGTTGTCGGCGAAGTACAAGACCTTCAAAGTCTGGGTGCGCGAAGTGGAAGTATTGGGGTCTAATAGAAGAGAGGCGTCAAATCACTGGGCGGAGCCAATGCTTCGGCCTTGGGCACTGGATCAGACTTCTTGAGCCAGCTATCTACGAGGTACATTGATTTGTTGTTTTACTTCTTGCATTTACTGAATCCGACATATTCGCCCCTTTCTCTCTTCTCGACAATCCTTTCTGGTCTTCCAGGAGATGGCAGCCGGACATCAAATGCTTTCTTCAGTAACATTCAATTTTGCGCCCAAGGTCCCTTCAATTTCCCCATCACATAGCCCCTAGCCTCGAAGACTCTACAATAGCCAAGTCAAATGGCCTCGCCAGCCTACCGCGTCTCTCGATTGATGTCATCTCTACCAATCAGAATCTCCGCCCACCGCCACGCTGTTTTCCTAAGACTTTAAGCTCAACTCACTCCCTACCCGATCGGGACACTGAAACCCCTCTTTCAGCTGCCCTTTCACCACGTCCAACCCAATGCTGCAGCTGGACCTGTGCCCAGCAGGGGTAGATGACGACCACTGTGTCTTGGACAGCAGAGTGAGACCGTAGGAACCAGTCAGAACAAAAGATGAATTCCCTGCCAAGAGGTGGGACGAGGCGTCCCACGAGGAGCTCATGTGCTGGACAGCTTGTCCTACCCCGCATACTACACCGGTTTAGCTCAATTGGTGGGGGAGAAAAAGGAAGAAATGTTCCCTGTTCCTGGATTTGGTGATGTTGAAGAGATCGACCGGTTCTAGAGAAAAAAAGAAAGGGCTTGGTTTACTACTAGCGCCCTCAGAGTAGTGCATATTTTTAAAAAGACGCTTCCCCTTCCCCACTCCCCCCTTCTCGCGTTCTCTCCTCTCCCCACATGCCCATTTCCTGCGCCTGCAAGATGCCGAGCAAGGGCGTCCAAGCATACACGTACATTTCCGGGCCTTCGGGCCTGGAGATCGCCCTCTCCGTGCCGAAGCAGTCCGCCGTCCGCAAGGACCAGCGCGTGTTCCACACCGAGAACTTTGAGGTCGACGCTGCCCACATCAACTGGCTCAAGTCGCGCAAGGGCCGCTTCCAGTTTGAGGTGCGCCGCGGCGGCAAGACGCTCGTCGAGCGATGGATCGACGTCGACCCCATCACGGGCGACATCGCCAGCGCGTCCACCATGGACGACACCCTCCTGGAGACGCGGTCCGTCGTCGACAAGGACCACATCGTATCGTTTGGCGTGTACGAGGCGGGGTCCGGCCGCGCGGGCCTGCCCAACAGGCACCAGTGCTACGTGACGGTCACGCATAACTGGAGCCGGTGGCAGGGCCAGGTCGCACCCGTGGGCTCGGCGGCCGAGAAGAAGAAGTTTGCGAGCCTCGTGCTGCCGTGCCCGCACGACGTGGGCATGAACAGCATGGAGACCATGAACGCCATCCTGAAGCACTCGGGCAACGCGGCCGCCAAGGTGCTCGCGACGCTCGCGCCATTTTTTCAGCGCGGGCAGGAGAGCATCGCGAAGCTGCTCACGGGCGTGACCGACGCCACCGTCAACAAGATCGCGCCGGACATCGTGGCCAGCCTGTCCATCACGCAAAAGGACACGCTGGCCACCATGCTCGCGCTGGGCGCGCGCTACTTCGAGTTCCGCCCGGCCCACTGCCACAGCGCTATCCTGCCGCACTCCCCGCTGCCCGATAAGCTGTACTTCCAGCACGGGCCCATCCCGGGCATGGCGTACGACCAGTTCCTCATGGACCTCGTGCGCTTCCTGACGGACAACCCGACGGAGATGGCCGTCGTGCACGTGCGGTGGGACGGCGTGCCGGCCGAGTGTAAGAAGCCGACTGAGGCGGAGCTCAAGGCGCACCTGGACGCCGCGCTGGCGCTCTCGGCTGGGGCCGTGAAGGCGGGGAACCTCGCGGACATCAAGGGCGCGACGATTGCGGACCTGCGCGCGCAGAAGAAGAGGCTGCTCTACGTGGTGAACCAGAGCGTGCTCAGCACGTACGACGACGTGGCCAACGCGACCGTCGACGGGCGGAGCATGCTCGCGGCCTTTGAGAAGACGCTGACGGCCAAGAACCAGGAGGGGAAGAACATGACGGTGGCCCAGTGCCAGGCCACGCCCACAAACATCAAGGACGTCATCTACTACAGCGTCGCTACGGCGGGCGTGAGCACCATGGCGCTCATGGCTACCAAGGGCGTGTGCTCGCACCTGCTGTATCCCTGGATGAGGAAGAACGCCGCGGCGCGGCTGAAGAAGGATCAGCTGCTGGTGATGATGGACGATTGGGTGGACGGCGCGTTGACGGATGTTGCTATGGAGCTGAGCAAGGAGCGGTTAAAGTAAGGGGGGTCGGTTCGTCTTTCTCTGTGCGCGTGTAGCATCTGATCATTGGGAGCATGGACTTGAAGCCTTTCTTTCATCAATATGATGCTGATTTTCAATTTTACTCTGAGCTCGGCGCCGGTCAACGGACTTCAAGGCCGACGTTCCGTCTGACCGTACCACACACATTGTCGACGGAAAAACCGTGGGATTATCTTCGGTCAACTCAGGACTCCCAGGTCCTGAAATTAAGACCGCGGAGCACTCAAGAATGCCTATCTCCGACACCTGAATGTTGCAGAAATCGCTTTGTAACCCTCGGCTTATAGCCCCCACCTGCCTCACCGCTAGACCATGCGCTCGTGTCTTGCCTGAGACAGTGAATCTCGTCGTCTGCGGTGGGTTCCCTCTAGACAAGAGGGGCCGGAAGGTTACAAAGGCCGGGAGATTTGGCCCGGTGGGGTCATCTTTCATCCGGATCGGGTCCGGAAGGATTCTCCGCAGCCGGTCAGCACCGTTGTAACCAATATCACCGGGAGGATTATCCTAACATCGGACAGTAAGGTCCACCCCTGTACGATCCCGGAGTTAGGAGCCTATACGTCATAGGCAGTGAGGTCCAGCACCGACCATCCCAAAGTATAGTCAGATTGAGGCGTTGCTCTGTGTGGTACCAAGGGCCCGTCGCCGACTACTCAGGGACATATATTGATCTTGAAGACGCTTGGCTATTGAACCCTGGGCCTGGGTTTAGTGTGAGAATCTGCTTTCGCTCACGTCTTTCCCTTCTCGATCTCGTAACGAGTCACGTCTTTCTCCAGTGAAGCCAGACCCAAAATCCGACCTGGCGAATCATAAACCAACTCAATTGATGACCTCGACTCCACACGCGTTGTCTCCTTCCGTCCTCATAATTGATCCGACCTGCAGGCGAATCCTGCTACATCTGCCGGCCGTCCCTGGCCCTCACAGCGAAGTGGGCGTACTCCAACTCCGTATCCTGGGCGAATCATCTGGATGCCCACGCAGCAATCTGGCATGCCGTCCCCCCAGGAACGTACGAGAGGAACGACCCATATGGACGAAGATATTAAAAGCATTTTGTCTAGTGTGCCATTGCGTCCCGGCTCCGAAGTTACATATACTCATTTCACCGCCGGAATCGGTGGTTAAATCTCATGAAATCCTACTCCTCTCTCCTCTCTCCTCTCTCCTCCTCCCTAACCAAGCCAGCCGACGCGGCTAAAGACACCGACCGCGTCCCAAACATTAAATATCCAATTTGATTGATAGCATTGGTATTAAACGACCCTGCTCATTACTCTCCCCGTATTGGGCCCAAATTTTGCTGACCAACGCCTGCGCGCCCGCCTGCACTGTCACAGTAACTATTTCTTTGTCAGGGCCGCTAACTGCTCCTATTTTTATACCTTGTCCGTTCATGTTTGTAATACGGGCTCTTCCGTGTAACTGAATGCGGCTTTTCCGTTCACTCACAAATATTGTCCCGGGACATAGGAAAGCCGACTTCCGGCCTTTCTCGTGGCAAGATGCACACATACACACACAGGTACTGCCGAACCGAACGCGTTCGTGGATCGTCGTTCGCTACCGACTCCCCACAAACATCTTACCCGTGTCCCACCACCACCCACTGCATCTCGATGGGTGTGTGGGACCTCTTCTCCCTCGTGTTTGCAGCTTACCCCAAATGAGGGACGCGGGCCACCGAGGAGGTCTGCCAAGGTCGCCGGCCATTGCGAGGCGCGGGTGACGGACATGGGCTCCCGTTTCCCCCGCTTGGGTTCGGCTGTGAGGGGTTGATGGGGAGGTAAAACGACGTGCCGGGCCTGATGCCTTTGGTTCTGGGTGCGGGGGAAAAGTGGTGAGGACGGACCGCAAGATCCCGCTGCCATTGGGGGAGGTGCCTATGGTGCTGGTCTTATAAACGCGGGATCCCCTCGATTCCAACCTGGTGGGAAGCTTTTGCTTCAGGA
This sequence comes from Basipetospora sp. M8501, assembly GCA_037040375.1. NCBI lineage: Eukaryota > Fungi > Ascomycota > Sordariomycetes > Microascales > Basipetospora > Basipetospora sp. M8501. The sequence continues at coordinate 7,212 of JAXQGT010000606.1, forward strand.
AAATCCCAGGAGTTTCTGACTCGTAACAAAACTCCCCTTTGGTTTTCTGTCTCCCCCCTTCTCGACGGACAATGCGCCCTCTCCTAGCCCACACGCTCCTCCTCGGCCTCCTCACCAAGGCAGGATGCGTCAACTTCCCCTTCGAGGAGACGCAGCTCACCGACGATGACGTCGAAGAGTTCGGCTTCGCGGGGCTCGCCTTCGGAGACCCGTCCGCGGCCGAGGAGCAGCTGGCGGATGTCGAGTGCAAGCCGATGCCGGGCACCGACGCGTGGCCCGCCGACGAGGACTGGGAGACGCTGGGCGAGTTCCTGGGCGACGCCCTGCTCAAGCCGACGCCGCCCCACGCCGTGTGCTACGGAACGCACGTGCTCGAGGACGACGAGGCGTGCATCGACATCAGGATCAATTCGGGTTCCAACAGGTTCTACATTAACGATCCGGTGACCGTGCTGACGAGCTGGCCCCAGGGGGATACGTGTCCGCTGGAACACGCGTCGAACGCGACGTGCACGCAGGGAGGGTTCCCCGAGTATGTTGTGAATGTCACCGAGGTGTGGGAGATTCAGGCTGCAGTCAACTTTGCGCGCAACAATAACCTCCGGCTCATCATCAAGTACGCGGATCCCTCACCACCTCCCAAATATCTGGAGACTTGTCCCCGAAGCTAATCAATTCTTGCCTCCGCGCTACAGAAACACCGGCCACGACTTCGTCGGCCGCTCCAGCGGCGCGGGATCCCTCAGCGTCTGGACCCACTGGCTCAAGCACTTCGAGTACCTCCCGGAGTACTCCCAGGGCGAGTACCAGGGGAAAGCCGCGCGCCTGGGCGCAGGCCTCGAGTCGTGGGAGCTGTACGAATACATGGATGAGCACGAGATCGCCCTCGTCACGCCCGGACGGTACACGGTCGGCGTGGTCGGCGGGTGGTTCCAGGGCGGCGGACACTCGGCGCTCGCGTCATACAAGGGCATGGGCGCGGACCAGATCCTGTCGCTGCAGGTTGTCACGGCGGACGGGCTGTTCGTGACGGCGGATACGGAGCAGAATACGGATTTGTTCTTTGCGCTGCGCGGTGGTGGTCCCAGTAAGCGAGAACCCCCCCCCCGGCGCCGTTCTCTCTCTTTCCTCGTCCCACCTTGAGACCACAGCCACATAGACTAACCTACTGGAACAGGCACCTATGGCATCGTGACCTCGGCCATCGTCAAGGCGCACGAACCCATCGAGGTCAAGAACGCGCCCCTCCTCTTCGGCACGAGCGACGAAGTCGACGCCGAGACCTTCTGGACGGGCGTCAACTACTACCACTGGTACGGCAAGTTCATCGCCGAGATGGGCGGCACGTCGTACAACTACGTGACGTACCGCGACGACGACTCGTTCAGCTTCACGGCCGACAACGAGTTCCCTGACCTCACGGACGAGCAGATTATCGACTTCATGCAGCCCCTGCACGACACGCTCGCCGAGATCGGCATCCCCGTGCGCGAGGTCACAATCAACCCGACGGCGAACTGGGCGCGCAGCTCCAACGCCGGGGTCGGTGACCGACCGGGCAACTCTCGGTTCGCAAGCAGGCTGTTCCCCAGGGGTCTGTGGGAGGACGAGGAGGCGTTTGACGTGATGATGCAGGCGGTGAGGGAGATTGTCGAGGCGACGTACACCTTCCACGGCATCATCATGGGGCCCAAGATGGAGCTCGCCGGGTGGCCCGGGGAGAGCTCCGCGGTGAACCCGGCGTTCCGGGACACTTACATGCATGCCGACATCTTTTACGTGGGGGACATCATCAAGGAGGAGGAGCGGTTCAACAGGGTCATGGACAGGCTGAGGGAGGTGACGCCCGGCGGCGGGGCGTACGTCAACGAGGCGGACGTGGAGGAGCCGAACTGGCAGCAGGCCTTCTTTGGGGACTTGTACGAGGATTTGCTCGAGGTGAAGAGGGAGAGGGATCCTTGGAGCCTGTTCTGGGCGCCGAGCACGGTGGGAAGCGAGGGGTGGGCGGTTCGGAACGATGATGTGCTGCTTTCGCAGAATGGGCCTCTCTGCAAGGTTGAGTGAAGTGGTCCTCCTCGTGCTAAAGGAGGATGTGGACGATATTTTCTCTCGGACAATATGCGCATACGATTTTGCGCTAGAGCATCATGCAATTGCTACACGTAGATATCATACCGAATATACGAGTTCCGGTATACCGGGCGACAAGAGAGAAGTATTCGACTTGCACATGCACTTGCCGGACCACCGGTAGTCTCGTACTTAGTATTAGTGCAGCTCACGGGATATACGAAGGCGTGTGATTGAGAATCGGAAGGATTTTGGCGCGTATACCCGCCGGGGAGAAGAAACTAGGGTGTAAACTGCCCCCCCTCCTCCCTGGGGTAAGCAAGCTAAGGATATACAGTTTCGGGTTCGATCCCCAAGGGACTATGAACGACATGGCGATCGAGGGAGCTAAAGTGACAAAGACGTCGAGGTGAGCCACATGTTTCACACCACAGTCGAGGTTCGGCCGAGATCCCGCTGGACTCACCCAGAGTAGCTCCTCCGAAAATGCTCCAGCTTCGCTCCGAATTCCTATTTTGGATAAGCGCTGGGAATAAGCTTTTGGCTAGTGAGCTATCCGCGCCCTTGTACTGGAACATGATTGGATCAAGCTAGCCTGGTGGCGCAAACAACCCGAGGTGAACATGGGCTATGACGACTGGATGAGGGGAGTATGCAACCGAGATATAGAAAACTTCGCGAATTTTTCCACGCCGATAGCGAGCGTTTCAATGGTGGTTTCGCGGGTGACTTAGTATCGTATGCCGGGGAGGACGCTATGGTTTCTCCAGCTCTCTCCGGGGGTACTAGTTTATTAGCATTCCTTGGCGAGCCTAAAGTTTAACCCCTTCACGTTCCATGATGTTGCAGGAGCCGTAGAAACAAATCATCAACTGGGAATCAAGTTGCAGGAATTTCATTGAGATGAGCATTACCAGAAATAATCTGGCGTTGGGAGATCAGAGTTAAAAGTTCCTTTGTGGTGTCAAAAAAAGGCCATATGTCTCATGACGGTAGAGATCCACGAATTCCATGGCCTTCCATGCTGGACGTCTATCATATGCAATAAACTCGTGGCTCCGTGCACGAGGAGCTTGACACACGCGACCGGCGCTCCAGAGAACCAGGTCCTCGGGTCATCGGAGGAGTCTA
>JAXQGT010000607.1:0-10367 GCA_037040375.1 Basipetospora sp. M8501
CTGGGACCAGTCGACGACGGTGATGAGGGTGCGGGCACGTGAGGGCGGGGCGTCGGTGCTGATGCTGCCGGAGTCGTTGGTGATGTTGAGGTAGGTGGTGTTGGCGACCACGGTGTAGGAGAGGGCGCCGCGCTCGCGCATGAAGACGTCGATGTAGCGGTCTTCGTGCGGGGGCATGTACTGCGTCATGGGGAGGAGGGTGAAGGTGGCGGCGTCGGTTGTGGGATTCTCGGTGCCTTGAATGCCAATGCCGAGGAGCTTGCCTCCGCCTCCGCCGCCGCCGCCGCCACCACCACCGAAGCCTGGGAAGCCGAAGCCGCCACCGCCGCCTCCTCCGCCGACGGATGGCAGTGGAGGAAGGCGGTTCTGGTCGGGCTGCTGCCAGTTGTCGTAGCCGATGTGGGTTTGGTCGAGCATCCTGTTCCACTTGCCGCCCAGCAGGCCGTGGTACCGCGCCGTGATGGCCTTGTCTTCCTCGAAGGCGTCGCGCGCCTCCTGGGCCATCTCGTCGGCGCGGTAGCTGTGCTCGCGGGCGTAGTGGCCCCCAATGGCCGCCTTGGTGTAGATCTCGAACACGGTCTTGCCGGCGATGACGGGGTGGAGCACGATCTCGAAGAAGGAGATCTGATCGTCCTCGGGGAGGGAGTCGTGGACGGCCTGGGCGCGCACGACGAGGTCCTCCCACTCCTTGTAGTTGCGTTCGGCCTCGTCGTAGTTGACGGCGTGGAAGGCGAAGGGGGTGATGGAGAGGTCCTCGTACTTGCGGCGGGCGCACAGGGTGCCGTACACGGCCATGATGTCATGGGTCTCCTGGGCGACCTCCGGGTTCCACTGCTTGGCGGCCCAGTCGACGGTGAAGCGCTCGGTGTCGCGGGGGTCCTGGAACTTACTCATGTCGTAGGCCATCTCCATGAAGTGCGAGATGGGGAGCTCCATGGGCTTGAGGTCGCCGACGTTGACGATCCACAGCTGCTTAATGCCGCGCTCGTACGAGAGGTGCATCTGCTCCCAGGTCTTGGTCTGCTGCATTGTGTTGATCCACTTGTAGTTCCGAGGGCCGCCGACGTAGTCGAAATCTTTGGATGAGAGAATCAGTGACGAGTTTCTTTTTTTGCGCTCGATAAGCGATCAGGGAATATTTGGGATACTCACGATAGTACATGCCAGACCCGCCAATCCTCTCGTTCTCGGCGGCCGTGGGGATACGGCGGATGTTACCACGGTTGTCGTCCGTCCAGGTCAGGATGACGGTATCGTCGATATCCATGCCGTTCTGCCAGTACTGGGGCACCTCTTTGTACATCATCCAGCCCTGAGGCACGTCGGTGAGCTCCTTGCCGGTCACGGTCCGGATAGTCTCCTGCTGGAATTTTATGACCTCCTCGAGGGACGACGACGTCAGCGTGGCCGAGGCGGCGTCGCCGCTACCACGCATGCCCAAGGTGTAGATGGTGTACCAATCCTTGGCGCGCTCCACGCCCTCTGTCATAAAGCGCTGCACGTTGCCCCTATTGCTGCCCCAGTCCCACGCGCCCTGGCAGAACCTGCCTTGCTCTTTGTCCGCCCTGGCCATTGGCTCGTGGTGGCTCTTTTTTGGACGAGTTAGCGTCATTAGTTCTATGGAAGAGGGCGTTATCGAAGGGAGGGAGGGAACATACCGTGCCCATAAAGACACCAAAGTCGTTGGCCATGGGCCCATTGCGCGTGTCATCGAGGTAGAACATGGAGTTCCACATGGCGGGCCAGAGGTAGTTGCCCTTGAGCCGAAGGATGAGCTCGAGCACGCGGGCATAAAAGTCTGAGTTGAAAGGGTTCCCGTACTGGCTCGTGGGGTAGTTCTGAGCCGCCCAGTTGGTCAAGCCGGGAGCCTCGTCGTTGAGGAAGATACCGCGGTACTTGACGGATGGCGGGCCCTTGACGGAAGAATCGGCGGCCGGGGCGAAGATGTACTCCCTCTTCTTAGGCACGACGTCGGCCCACCAGTACCACGGCGACACGCCGATCTGCTCCGAGATGTCGTAGATGCCGAAGATGGTGCCCCGGATGTCGGACCCGGCGATGACGAGCGCGACGGGCTCGTCATCATCGCCGGAGACGACCTGCAGGACGTACGTCTCCCACTGGCCCTCGACCGAGGACACGTCGACCTTGCCGGCCGCGACGAGCTCGTCGACTAGCGGGGACCGCCCGATGGTCCCGATGATGATGGCGGGCGAGCCGGCGGCGGGCAGGGACGCGCCGTCCGAGACGGCAGCCTTGGCGCCGAGGACGCGGTTGAAGTCCTCGGCGAGGTCGTCGGCGGCCCTCTTAACGCCGGTGTAGTCGGCCTCCGCGACGAAGAGGTCTGGAGGACTGCCCGGGCTCGCGAGCTGGAGGCCGGCGGCGGAGTCGGCGGCGGAGCCGAAAGTGAGGTAGCTGCCGCTCTGACCCAGGACGGTGGGGAGAGAGGCGACGAGGCCTAGGGCCAGCGTCGCTAGGCGGAAAGCCACCATATCTTTTTTCCCCTCCTTCTTTTTCTTCTAACTTTCTTTTTCCCACGTTCACGATTATGAACAGGCACGGAAGAGGTAACGACTGTTGGGTGCGGTCCCCTCGGAAATCGACTTAAAGGGTCAAGTCAAGACGCGATGAGGAGCGGGGCCCATCTCGATAAGATATATTCTCCTCAGTGAAAAGAGCCCAACGTGCTCGATCATGCCGATGGTTTGCGGCTCGCAGTTCCACATATCCCCATATTGGTCATACTGGTGATATTGCATTCATTGAAAGCATGAGGCCCTGATAGCTCCAAATGCCGGGTAAGATGCTAAGCCCAGATTAAAACGGTTCGGCGGCACCTTTTATCCTTAGGAACGTACCCGCGACTGGTCGGGAAATACGACTTCCACCAATGAAGGAGAACACAATGCTCGGTCTTGGCTCGAGGAGTTGGACCAAATGGACGCTGCTCTTTGATTGTTGGTGGAGGGGTTCCTGAGATATCACAGCGTTCAGCGGTTGGCCTGTATAGGATTCCACTGGTAGGAGGACAAATCTGACGCCGATCGACTCAATGTTGCCCCGCGGGGATCTGTGCTTTAGATATTCTTCCAGCCGATGTCCAAGATGTTCAAAGACGGATTGCAAAAGACGAAAATGGCAAGATGTGGTGGTTGTGAACGAGATGCCCGCAGCAGAAGAAAATTCTCGGTCGGAGAGTCCTCCCACGCCAAGGCGTGAACCCAGATGTTAATACCCAGTTGAAGAATTATCACGACACATGCCCTGGGGAGAAAGGAATAGGAATAATTCTTTGGATATCAATGACCCTGGAAAGTGAACAGCGCCGTGGGCGTGGAGGATAAATGGTAAAGCGAGCGAGTTCGTAGAGAGGCCGAGCGGACGAGCGACCAACTTCTGTCGAATTGGTCAGCCGCCGCGTCTACTCGCTAAGATGATACAGAGAAGAATTGATCGGATCAAGGCGTTGATTCAGAGGACTGGAGTGAAAATATCTAGTTGTTGAGGGCCTGCTGTTTTGTTTGTGCTCGGCCTCTGATGGGCCGCAGATGTCCGACTTACATGGACGGCGGCGGATGACTCTGATCCGTTTCAGTCTCCACTCCCGGTAGCACCTCTCCCCGAATACGCCAAATGGTCACCGGATGATGCACCACTGTTTACTGCCTCGGGCGACACCGGAGAAGTCTGACGCCTAGGGCTTAGTCAGCCCTTTCGGGCGTCCTGTATTGCCTTGTGCCTCTGCCCATCCATCTCCGGCGCAGTCAGGCCCTACCATCCACTAAATGTAGCCGAGGAAGGGTATCCGGCACCTATTTGAATGCCAAGCCTGCGACGATGGACTTCCGGGACCATTCGCTCCAAACCGGGAAGCGCGAACACACCTCCGAGATACTAGGCCTAAACACAGGCAATCCGCCTGGTCCCTGGTGGACACCTCGAGAAGCCAACCACGTGGGGTTCTATGGGCAGGTCTCTAATGCTTCCCCTTTTCCGGTCACCGCCGATGGGGTCACTTGATTCGACGAAAGAATAAACAACCTGCGCGTATTGCGGGTGGCCCTTTTAAGCTTACAGCTTATCAGATCATCAGATAAGATGCCTGGACATCACCAGCCGTCCCGGAACCAGTTTCCCCCTTGCATACGCGGGGTCGACGACCGGCCGCCCAAATTTACGAGCCTCCCTTTACGCTTACCATGGGAGCCCGGTTGACATGGGAAAGACTTGTTATGTTGGACCAGAGGCGAGAAGCAACAACCGAACAGGACAGGCACAACGGGTACCGCGACGGTGTCGGAGGACGACACAGGCCCCCAGAAGACGAAGCATTCTAAACAAAAGCTATCACCGGTATCGCAATACACGGGCGGCAACCGAGGATAGGGTGTTAATGATTAATATCGACCTCGTTTACGCGGGCCAATATGGGGAGTGCGCTTGCCCTGGCACGGCACCCTGGAAGAAAAGGATGACATCTGCAAGATCACTAAAAGCTCTCGCTCGTGTTATCTCGCACCACATGTACTGAGGGGATGTCTCCCGGCCAATTCAAGGTGGTGGGATGTTCCGAGACCTGGGTAGACATGTAGTTGGAGATGAGCCCGGGTACCTGGCATCGAAGCGATCCCCGGTTCGCGAGGAGGAAGGGGGGGGGGGCGGGGGGGGGAGCGGATGCTGAAGCTCTTCGCGCTGAGCTCGAAAGCGTCTACAAATACCTGGCGGCATTCCTCTCCTCTTCGAGCTTTTCCGCTAGTTGGCTTTCTACCTTCCACCGCAGCCTGACTCTCTGCTCCTTCAAGCACCTGTTAGCCCTTGCCACTTGGAATAAGCCGTTCACTCAGCGAACTCCCCGACGTTTTTTCATCATGAAGGGCATCATCAACTACCTCGGCATTGCCGCCCTCGCCTCCGGCGTGGTCGCTCAAGACCTCACTGATTGCGCTGTACGTCTACTCTCACCCACACACAGCCCCTCTACTCTCAAACTCTGTGTCTTTCCTTACGTTCTTCTGCCACCGCCAGAAGGACAATGTCAAAAAGGAAAAGGCCAATATACACATACCTTTTAACTGACACACGCGTCTTCTTCCCTCTGCAATAGGACACCTGCGTGCGTGAGGCCATCGCAGTTGGCGTCGAGGAGGGCTGCAGCGGCGAGCGCGACCTCGAGTGCCTCTGCGCGGAGCCCGCCGTCGGCGAGACCCTGCGGGAGTGTGTGTACTCCGAGTGTGACCAGGAGGGCATCGATTCCGCCATCGACTACGCCTTTTACATCTGCGATTGTAAGCTCGCTTTTCTCACGGTCTCCCACCCCCAAAGTCCCAAGGAGGGAATCGTGAGAGACGGTTTTACTGATGCGTGGGTGACAGATGCTGAGGTGCCGATTACGATCGAGACTGGCCGTCCGACTACCGGCGTAAGTAGTACCTTTATATCCCTGGAGACTCTTATGGTCGTGAGCTAATAGGATGAGTAGACTTGGGCTGTGAGCGCTACAGCGGCCCCTGAGCCAACCGCCGAGCCGGAGCCTGAGGAGCCTGAGGTGGTGGAGGAGGAGGAGGAGGTAGAGGAAGAGGAGGAAGAGGAGGAGGCCGAAGTCGATGAACCTCCCAGGAGGTTCCCTCCCAAGAGGTTCCCCCCCAAGAAGTCTGGTGGGGATGAGGAGGAGGAGGAGGAGGAGGAGGAGGAAGAAGAGGTAGTCGAGGAAGAAGAAGAAGAGGAGGTCGTGGAAGAGGAGGAGGTCGTGGAAGAGGAAGAGGTCGTGGAAGAGGAAGAGGTCGTGGAAGAGGAAGAGGTCGTGGAAGAGGAGGAGGTTTGTGAGGAGGAGGAAGTCGAGGAAGTCGAGGAGGTCGAGGAAGTCGAGGAGGTCGAGGAAGAGGAGGCCGAGGAGGAGGAGGTCGAGGAGGAGGAGGCCGAGGAAGTTGAGGAGCCTGAGGTAGAGATTGAGATTCCGGGCCACGACCACTAGGGAATCAGAAAAGTAGGGCAGGCGTCCCCGGTGAAAGATTGCCGTCGACGTGTCTCGCCAAGTTTGTCCTCGCCTGGGCCTCCTTCCACGCAGGACAGAGGGCCATACAACACCCGCCCACAAAAAGTTCATATCATCAGTGGGTTAGGGCATTCATTTCTTAACCGCGAAAGGGCCCCTGAACTTTTGGTATCGATGGTATCGAAGTACATTAGTCGATCCCGAGACCTTTCGTGCGTCTTGTTTTAAAACACCATTGTTTCTCTCCCGAGGGGGCGCACTCGCATCATGAACGGGTAATGGTAGACCATACTGACGGGTTTCAATGTTCTAATACGGTTGTTATAAGTGTGAAGTAACAGCAGAAAGTTGATGGCCCTAATCTCTGTTACGGGACAAGAATACTAACCTTGGGCCCATCTGTAAGTCGGCGCATCCCACCCCGTTAATTGCCCGTCCCCCCTAGAATTCCGCCGAACCTTGGCCGGAAACACGTTAATGTGCTTCCGAAAGATGCGCAGAAGCTGGTTGGTATGGAAGTATGCCCGGGACAAAGCGCCGGTGGCATCCCACATCCACCTGCGGTAACCGTTAACTCGTCCTAGTGCGCTGTGACCCCCACTCGCTATAGAGCATGATATGTTAAACCTCGTCATCTTGACCAGCTGGAGAGAGCATGGATGGAATCGGTAGGCTTGAAGTCTGCGAGAATAGAACTTCCTAAGGAGAGAGTATGAGTGGTGATAAGAGTGAGGAGAAAGTAAATGGATCGGAAGGGGAAGCGGCGTGAGACAAACAGCTTGCCCGTTGGTCTGTCCAGACGAGCGAGACTATCAGTGAAGAATCTGGTCTTGAGGTTATGCGATTGCACGCCATCTACGCCACTACCCGCCGCCGGCTTGGACGGCTAACTCCAACAGTGATGAGGGATGATTGGATCCTTTGACGTTGATTCACTGGAGCTGCAGTAGATGCTCACCCGCGCGCGACATCGCCGTTCTTACTCTTGGGAAATGTAGCGTGAGGGGAGCTGCACTGTGGCTGCTGAACGACCGGAGGAAGTCTCTTCGCCTCCCTACAGGACAACCTGTCAGAGGCGGCATGGCCGAGCTGCCCGTAAAGCGTACAACGAGGCGTCGGGCCCGGGACCGAGAGGACCGGATCAGGTTCGCGAAGTGCAGTAACAATAACTTCGATGGAGCGGACCTCTTCCGCTTGTACTTTAAGTATAACCAAGTGAAGTCCGGAGAGCCCATGGATATGATGAAGATCGGGCAATGAACCGTGCCGGAACACCTTTCTCTTTGGCGATATCTTCCCGAAGGGACGCGGGCAAGTTGCCCTGCTTGGCCGCTTGATCAAGGAAGCGACGGGAGCCATCAAGGCTCTGGGCCGACGAACCCTATATGCCGCCTGATAGTATACAAGGTGTTGCTACCCGCGCCCAGCTTCGAGGTAGTGCCTCCACTTCTACCTGCACGTCTTGAAGTGGGACTTCTAGTCTACCTTCTGGCAGTCACACGGGCAATACGGCGTTTATCGAACAGTTGGCGCAGTGCTTGATGTTGACTTCGAGCGGCGACCACGCCTTGCAGCTGCGGTGCTACATGTAATGATATTGAATATCGTGGCTGCTGTTTCCAAGGGTGGATTGGCTTTCAGTGTGTCCGTTGCTGGACCCGTTTCTGTTCCATGGATCTTCCATGTGCGGTGTGGTTAGGGTTGAAAGAAGAGTTATGACGACGAGGGAGAGTCGGGAAAGTCGATCATATTCACACTCTGATCGCCGCGGCGTGCAGATCGTCCTTGGCATCTAGAAACAGAACGAGTAAGGGATGGTGGATCAATGGGCGGCCGCGAAGCAATACGGAGCAGAATTCCGTACGCTATTTTACTTGGGTTTATAGTCGCGGTCGCAGTAAATCCTTCAAGAGGCCGTAAAACTATTCTCGTCACGTCCAAGCCACACATCGTTAGTGGAGGTGCCATCATCAGTCGATGGGGGAAGTGGATTGGTGGGGTCCGATTGAGCCGAAGAGCGAAAGCCCTACGAGAATACGAGATACGTAATCGAGGATACCCCTATTTCCACGGTGCTTGGCCTGGGTATCCCTTTCGTATACGGGAGTCGCGCCGCTGACGCTGCGCTAAGTTTCGTTCGAGACGCTCCGTCGGCCGCAAGTGGACCGCCCACCGGCTTGAAACGCTCCGCTTTTGGCGGGTTTGGGCAGAGGTTGCAAGGCTGCCGATCGAGCCAAGCCACAATGTGCTCCACTCTCTGGCCTGTGCGATGGAGCAGGACGGGGTGTCCCTACCAAGGTTTGATGTGGAAAATAGTGCGCAGTCTCGAAGGGAGTCGTCTAAGGGGGGGCAGATTGGAGATTGTTCTGGGTCTTAATCGCCACGGAGGCGTCTGCGTAGAGTGGACAAGTTCGGATTTTGTGGTTCAGGAGAACGAGATTGAGATTGACTGCTGCGCATGTCCAACTTGATCTGATGCTCCCTTGCTCCTGCTTACGGTGCTTGTTAGGTCCAGTCAATGATGACTACATGTACATTGATGTAATACGGAGCAGATCCAATGCCAAATTTGCTTCGCCCCTTGATGGCTCCTTCTTGTCTCGCAACAGTCCAACACGTCTCCTTTCTTCCTCTACTGTTCTTCTCGTCGTCATCACTTTTTATCATCTCATCCTCGAACGAGTCTTTGAATTCAATCGTGACCGACTCGCCGGCCTTGTCGATTGAAGAGTGTCGCGTGCTCCTTCGCGTGTTTCCTTCTTGTCGCTCGCTCAATCCCCCCTTTGTTACCGCCCGATCCCTGCATAATAAGCCTCTCCCGACGGGAGGAAAGAGCCAGGGATTCATTTCAGCAATTTGCGGAGTGGACGCCACGACATCTGAACAACGTAATTTCCCACGCGATCCATTTCCTCCGTCAGAACTCGAACTTCGGACTGAATCCTCCAGCCGAAGCCCAACGTTTTGGGGACGTCTGAGACTCGACCGCAATTGACGACGTTCGATTGGTTTTTTTTATGGTCTCGGGGACGACTCTTCGCCCGAATGTTGCCGACAAATTAATCACACTAACCGGCACGACAACATAATTTGAAGTTGCCTACAAGACAAGCCCCCCGGACGGACCCCCCTCTTATCCGAGCCATATCGATCGCCTCCCCCGCTTTGCAACTAGTTCGCGATCCAGCCATGTTCTTGAAACCGGGCTACCTCAATCTCAACGACGAGAATCGTCTCGAGGGCTTAAAGGGCAAGATGCGCTCTTTAGCTAGCTTCATATCCCACCGCGTGCTTCGCGGTCGGGCGAGGCTAATCGTGGCCGCCCTGCTGCTCGTCAACGTCATCGTCATCTTTTTCATGCCTGCCAGGTTATCGACCATCGTGTTTGGCAGCGAAATTGCGCCCCTAATGCGTTGGGACTCCTCGTCCAGGGGTCATGGCTCGACAGGCGGTGGGTTGAGAGTCGTGATTTTCGGATCCCCCGACTTTGCCATGGGCCGCGAGGCTCGCCAGAGCGGTAGCTCCAAGAGCTGGACCGAATATATGTGTGACGAGGTTGGTCGCCTTCTCATTTTGTGGAATGGCCTTCACGCCAAGGGAAACGTCCTACTGACACGAGATTTGCAAATAGCTGCGCTGCTCCTCCTTCCTCTCTTACGTCCCCACGATCGATTCGACCTTCCCTGACCCCGCCCTGACGTCGAACGCCCTCTACCAAGAGACCGTCACCAATCTTCTTGCCCAGGATTACGAATCCCAAGGTCCCGCCTATAACTACACCTACGTCCACTCCCAGTACCCCGCCCCCACCCACGCCGACCTTGACCAACAGGTCAGCAGCTTCCTCCGCGCCGCCCCGCCGCAGGACCCTCCCAAGGAGACCCTCTGGGCCTTCAGCATGGGCGCCTGGGACATCTGGATGCTCTCGGCCCTGCCACGGGAATGGGCCGAGAAGGTGGTCGACTACTCCGTCCTTCAGATCTTCGAGCAGATCGAGCGTCTGTACCGCGCCTCGCTAATGGACACGTCCATCGCCTTCTCCGATTTCTGGGGATACTCGTCTGCCAGCGTCATCTCGAAACTGCAGAACAACAAACTGGCCGATACGAGATCCGAGACGGAGGTCTTCCGCGTGCTGATCCCTGCTGCCCTGGATATCTCCGTTACTCCCGGCTGGCTCTCACACAGGCAGGCGCCCCCCGCGCCGCACTCCCTGGCCGTGCAGTTGACCAACGCCGCCTACCTCACCGAGCGGTGGAACTCTGCCGTCCGTGCCCACATTGTGGAGTGGGAAAAGAACATTTGTACGGATTTTTCTTAATCGGATCCATGCCGATTTGAATATAACAAATATATTTGAGTTAATTTTGTTTAT
>JAXQGT010000608.1:0-10378 GCA_037040375.1 Basipetospora sp. M8501
GGGCGCGTCCGGGTTGTACCCGAACACGCCGCACCACTGCTTGATGGTCTCGGCGTAGTTGTTAGCGCTGAGCGTGGTGTCGGCGCTGCCATGGTAGATCTGCATGCGGGGGCGGGGCCCATCGTAGTCCGGGTAGGCCTCGAAGACCCACTGGGCCCAGCGCTCCGGGGTGGAGTTGAGCTGGCCGCCCGAGCACGAGTTGTTCCAGCCGTTGACGGAGTCGGTGAAGAAGCAGCCGGCGGGGACGCCGGCGTAGACGATGCCGGCCTTGAAGATGTCGGGGTAGGTGGCGGCGAGGATGTTCTGTTAGGGCCCCCCCTGTTAGTAGTGTGTTCATGCCATGGCTCTTGGCTGTAATGGAGGGTGAAAGATGGAAGAAGGGAGGGAGGGTAGTGGCGCACCGTCATCATAGCACCGGACGAAGTCCCCGTAACGAAAATCCTCTCCTCATCCGCGCCGTACTCGGCAACGACGTGCCTGACCATGTTGGCGATGGAGTTCGAGTTGGCCCCGCCCTCGTGCGTCAGCGTCGCGCGCGACGACACGTCCCAGCACGTCCCGCTGTAGGGGCTCTCCGGGTAGATGACGATGAAGCCCTTCTCGTCGGCGAGCTGGCGGTAGGGGGTCCCCGTGAAGTAGGCGTTGGCGGTGCCCGAGCAGTAGTGGATGGCGACGACGACGGCCGGGTTCTCCTCGACGCTGGAGGGGACGTAGAGGAACATCTTGGCGTTGGAGGGGTTGTCGCCGAAGGAGTTGACCTGCTGGAGGCCACCGCCGCCGCCGCCGAACTGGGCGGCGGCGAGGGAGAGGATAGGGGCGAGGAGGGGGAGGGAGAACTTCATGGCTTTCTCTTTACTTCTTCGTGTGGGGATGGTTGGAGAGGAGGGACAGGTTTGGCGGGAAACCTGGGATGTGTGTGGGCTCTGGGGAAGATCTTATACAATCCCTTGGCTGGCGAGGGTTTGGCAGCGGCTCCGCGTGTGGAGAGCGAGGGGCCTACCCTACTACCGTCCCCCATCCTCCGCAACAGCAGGAAGTCGGTGGCATCGGGCAGGGGTGGTGCAGCTTCCTTTCCGCCGGACGCATATTAGATGAGCGTCTATTCCTCGGCGAGGCAAGAACCGCAGGCCACATGTCTCCATCTATCATCATTTAGCCGAGCGAAAGAAAGAAAATAAGTAAATAAAGCGCACAATCACATCCCCGGGACGGTGACCATGCAATATGTGAGGAAAGGGTAGCGAGGGGAGCCGCTTTGGGAAATAGATGATTTTCCGGTCTCCTGGATGCGTGCTGGGGGAAATATCAGGAGCGACCGGCATTGGCTTGCGCCGTCGGGGGCTCAGTCCGCCCTAGGCCAGGGGCCGGTGCCGGTCGTCCAAGAAATGAAGAGCGCGCGCGGGGAAGACAGCGACCGTGTGTGCAACTGGAAATTAATGAATCGGAATATTAACGTCCCAATATGCGGGGTGGGAAGAAGGGGTTTTCCTCGTCATGGTTGGGTGGCCGCTGTGCTAAGAGTAGCCGGAGATGCTCGTCCGGCCGGGGGCCGACGTCCTGGGGGTAAGTGCAGTGAGAGGAGCGGGGCAGTTATCTGATTTTATGGGGATCTAGTTAATTGGGCTAATGTCACTCTCGAAGCGCACCATTAATCGAATATGGTAACTATACAAACGACGAGCGACTTGGAGGAGTTCCGGATAAGTCGATGGCGCGGATGGAAGGCGTCCGATTTGCCGGGGGCGGAAGAGTCGACGAGTCGCAAAGCCATCGCCCCGATACTAACTCGACTATGTATAGCAGTCTTGCGACGAGCGGAATGGGATAATTATGTGTGGTGCCTGGAATAATCATACGAGCGACGACATGGCTCATGGGCATGAGAAGCGTATGGTATAAGATTAGCGGATCGATCTTGATCGGACGGGTTCTGTTACGATGGCCGCTATGGCGGATTTGTACAGGAGGCTTTTAGCCTGTGGACTGAAGATTGTCTACCAAGTGAAGCATAAGAACATCGGGCTCAATGGCCGCAAGGGTGCCAAGGGGAATACAAAAGAAATGAGCTCAGGGAATAATGGGAACAGCGCACAAATGAAGTAGTGGAAGTGGAGCTGAGAGGGAGATTACAACCCCTCGCGCGCTCTATAAAACCAAATGCCCGCCCCGACGACGGGCGCCGCGACGGCCGCCCACGTCGCCAGCGCCCGGGTCCAGCTGGTGAGGAAGATGGACCACACTAGCTTCTTGAACTCGGCCGGGTCGTTGGGCCGCGGGTAGGGCACGTCGGGCACCGGCTCGCCCAAGAACGGGCAGATCTGCTCCCAGCCGAGGCCGTCTTCGAGCTGCACGACGAGGAGGCGATCCGGGGGGACGATTCGGCGGACCATCTCGTTGCTGTTTGATGCATCGGGTTTAGCGAGCGCCCATACCGCGATCCACTCTCTGTTCCTCCAAAATGAGGATGGGACATCCCAGAGAAGATGAAGTCATTCAGCTGAGCAGGGGCGGGGGGACTCACTGCTCCTCATACCCCTTCAAGGCCGCCCTATCGGCCTCCTCCGTCACCGAGTCCGCCTTCACGGATGTCTTCCACAGGAAGCGGAACATGTACGTGCCCAGCCGGGCCATCTGATAAGTGAACGGATCGATCCACTGCATGTGCCACAAGGGAAATTTGTCCTGGCCTCTGGCTACGCGCATGATGGAGTTGTGTACGGAGCGCAGCCAGGCGTCCGGGCGGCGGTGGGTCAGGATGAACTTGGCGTCCGGGTAAGCCCGGACGAGATCCTCGGCGAAGAAGGCGGCGACGTCCATGACGACCTTTTCCCCCGTCCACCCCCCGAGAGTTAACATCCACATTCCATTAATGGGGTAGAGGTTGGGATGAGGGGGCTCAAGAGCACTGGGGGAGGGGGGAGGGAAGGGCGTACATCATACTCGGCGAACCACTTGTCAAACTCTTCCCGGCCGTACACCTTGCCCTCCCCGTCGAGCTTCGCCATGAGGCCCTCCCGGATGATCTTGCAGTGCAACGTGCCGTAGTCCCACGCCGTGATGAGGTGGTACGGGTTGTACCCGAGGATCTTGAACGCCTTGTACAGCCCCATCGTGCCGTTTCTACCCCATCCTCCTGGTAAGTATCACATATAAGTGCAAGAAAACGTGACGCTAATCTCGAGGATGTGGCTTGATGGAGCGGCCGCGGGGATGCCCAGATTAGGGGGGAGGGTTACCTAGGATAGCTTAGCACGACGACCTTCATGGGAACCGACTTCTTCGGCGGCGGCATAGCGTCGAGCGTCCTCGTCATTTTTGAAGGCCTGAAGGAGTCGACGGCTGCAGTAGGCGGAGGAGGCTCTAATGGTCTAAAGCTTTCTGGTTCACTCCAGGCGAGAAGGTGCGATGACACGAGTTAAGGGATGTATGCGCGATGACACAAAGTACGGGCGTGCTGGGGCCCCCTTGCATGCGCAGTGGAGAGCAATGTTTGGAACGTATACCAAAGGACGAAAGATGGAAAATAAGAAAATAGAAGAGAACGGAGATCTTGACTCAGAAAAAGCAATGCGGGTTGGGTCAGTTACTAAGAAAGTGATGCTTCTTTGAATTGAAACTTATAAAGGAAATCGGCCGAAATCGTCCGTCCGATGATGCAGTGTCGGCAACGGGGATAAGAAAACACCGACTTCTCCGTGAACAGCTACGCCCTGATATTACTACGCCGAGTGCTTATTATGCCCCGATGTGCCAAAGAAACACATCCTCCATGCCGCGGGGGCGTGACCCTTTTCGACCATGATGGTGGTGGTGTGACGTACACATGTACGGTGTCGACTCGCGGCGGGAGACTGTTGATGCATTGATCCCATCCCCAGCGGGGTTTGATGTGGATCGAGCTGTTACTGGTATTCCGTTCATGGAGCTGGAGGTCATTCCCCCGAGGCCATTGATGCGCGGAGACCGCAATGAGGCACAGGCGATCGAGGACGGTGACTTTCGTCTGTCACAGCGGATCCAGGATGCTTCTTCTCCAAATGCCCTAGGCTTTCTGCCCCTTTTTGTTCCTTTTACTTGTTTTGTAATCATTTCCCGCACACCCGTTCTGCAATGACGGGACGAAGAATGGATGATCGGCATGGGGATACGTGGAATTCTGCGGTTCCTGTGCGACGTCAAAAAAAATTGCATTTTGAGAGACGCGAGAGAGGGGCCCTGCAGGGAGCAATGATGGGATCGCGGCGAAGGATGTCGCCGATGCTTCCGACACCCCATCGGAACGCGAAACCAACGAAACCCCCGAGGCCGCGCGCGGGGATCGACCATCGGATTTCTTCGAGCTCTTCATTCGTTGCTAAACTCCGTTTTTCGAGTACTACATGAGAATTGCAGGCTCGCGGTGAGATCGGAGCGAGCCGATACGACGACGCCAAACCCCCCACCGGGCCTTCCCGTGGGTGCCCCGCCGAAACTCGGGGATAACCCACCCCCTTCGAGCATCGCCTCTGAGGGCATATGGTAACTAACCCCATCGTCCCGGCTCCTCATCCTCCTGAAAAAAGCGGCGAGGAACAGAACAAAGCAAAGTGATGCCAGGGGATATTTTAAAGGTATCGCGATTGGTCCCCTCCACAGCCCTGGACCACGCTGTCTCTCCGTCGTTAGGCCTCCCAACACGGCCAATGCTCGCCGCCCCCATCCCATGCCTACCAGCTCTACTCTCGCAAGGGAGATGAGATCTTCATCCCGACAGGTTCTGGATTAAGGACACATTGTCCCCCTTGAGTAGTATTTGACCTGTTTCACCCACGCTTGTGTCAGCCCCCCAAAGCAATCCCTCAAATTCCCCGCATGCAGCTCCTCCGAATGGATGCGAGGGGCGGGAAGGATCTCGTTTTCGCATACCTAGTGGCCTCCTAGACTCCTTGTCGTTCGTCTTCGTAATTTGCTTGACCTCGACCGCGTCGTCGATTACGAGGTTCATGAACTCGTCGAAGCCCTAATAAATTGTGGCCCCCGATATGTCAGCAAGATACATTACTTCGGGGGATGTGCGCAGGTACAGTGGCTTGCGAACGGAGGCGAGGAGAGGGGAGGAAGGGGAAAAACGCACCCTGATCTTCCCTTCGATTCGGATCGAGAGCTGTTCGTATAGCCAGACGCTGACGGTGGCGTTCTGTAGTCCAATCATGTCAGTACGTGCATAGTTCCTATCGGGCGGGCGAGAGCGAGGCGAGAACGAGGGGCGTTTGGCGCCTGGGGTCGAGTGATGGACCGATGGGCACGAGATAGAGCTGGAGCGAGTATTGGACGACGGTGGGTTTGGATCATGAAAAGCGGTGCGGATTATGTTTGTCGAAGAGGGGGGGTGCGCAGGCGCGTTCATTGAAACGGTCATCTTGACATCGGGCAGCTGGCGGAAGGCAGGATCTTCAAGGCAAGGTGACTTGCGCGCGCGGCCGACAAGTGTCTACATCAAGTCACGCCGTTCGATATATTCCGTGTGGTTTCGGGTTTTCGTCGCTCAGCTCGCTCGCGTTCGCATCTCTGGCGCAGTCGCAATACTCGCTCGTGCTCTCGACGGGGAAAGCCCCTAGCCTCCTCGCCTGCGGGGCTAGGGACGAGGAAACACTCACTGTCTGGAGGAGCTTGAAGATCAGGTTACTAGACAGAGCCCGGGAAGCGTTAGCCGTACTGACTCTAACCCGCCACCCCGTCGCCGCCGCGCGTGCCCGGATGAAAGGGGGGTTCCAATTGCGACACGCGACGAACGGAGGAGCGGGGGGAAGAGGGGGGAGAGGAGGGAGGGGGTGAGGGGGAGCATACATGGGCGGCAGCAGAACCCTGCGACCACCGCCTCCACCGCGACCGGTCATTGTGGCTTCGGGTCTTGCGTAGCTCGGGATGTGCCGGGGTTGACGGTATATCTTCTCGAGATGGTCACTATGGAGGAGTACGGGCAGCAGATCTTGGAGGAGCTGGGAGGGCGGCTTCGTTCGTCGCTGGGATGGCACTTTTGGCTCGAAAGCTAGCGGGTTGCGGGTTCGCGGTCACAATTCGCAGACCCGTAATCTGACAGCACATCACGTGAAGAACCGGGTGCGTGCCCAGGGGACGGAGAGTTGGACTCGCACACAGTGTTTGCGTATTAATACAAATATTGATATACTGTGATGAGTCAGCTTTTGCGGGCTCTAGCAAACACTACTTTGTCGTGCACCTTCTAAAAATAGCACCGGAACAGAACCCGGCCTAGTGTCCGAGTGCACTACACCGGCCGGCAGCGGGATGCAACTACCGCCGTTCACAATGATACGGCCTGTCCATAAAGAGAACCCTAGCCCTCCATATCTACCCTCTTCTAAGTGCTCTTCCTCTCAGAGCCTACCTCTCACTTCCTCTAGCGCTTTAAAATTCACACAATGCGCCGACTTCGCAGATTAGTCCTCGGGCGCAAGCCCAAGGACAACGGCGTCCCACCACTCCCGTCTCTTCCGGCCGCATCAGAGCGGCCCTCTGCGCGAGAGAATGACCTCCAGCAACAGTCACTCTTCTTCCGCCTGCCTCTGGAGCTCCGCCAACGGATCCTATGCGAGGCCTTTGGGGACCGTACCATTCACATTGATCTCCGCTTCCGGCCCCCGCTTGATGCACTCGACAAGCACTTGAAGAAAGAGCCAGGACACCCCAACTTGACGAGGTTTCCGGAAATCCCCCCGTCGCCGACAGCTATTACGGATGGCGCCTGGAGGTGGTTCAGCTGTCTCTGCCACCGCGACCCACCACCGCACTTGATCGAGTTCAGGGGACAGGGGCCGTTCAACGACGGTTGTCTGGAAGGGTACGCTTGCTGCTGCTACGCTTGGCCGGGTACAGTGCCTGCCAAGTGCCGGGTCGGTGCCATGGGCTTCCTCCTTACGTGCAGGCAAGCGTAAGTTTTAGATCCAGCCTCCCCTCGGATAAGGCAAACATCCTGGCTCGGGGAAAGGGGAAGTTCAAAACAATATATATGGAACAACGAGGAAAACTCACAGCCAGCTCCCCAGTTACGATGACGCCGCATATGTTTTGTATGTTACAAACACAATATTCATCAAAAGCCAGTGTCTGATCCGCGCCCTACTCCGGCAATTCGTCGTCCCGGGAGCCCCCCGGCTGACGGGCGACGAGATGCGCCGAGTAACATCTCTGCACATGAAGTGGGACTTTACGCTCTTCGGCTCCGAAATGGGGACTGACGAGGCGGAGCAGAGGGCCCGCTTTGTTGAGGACCTCACCTTGCTACCGCTGGCCTTCCCCAACCTTGTCGAACTACATTTGATCCTCGGGATAAGACATACATGGCGCATAAGCATCCGCGAAAGAACATGGAGTTAATCGAGGCCGTCCTCCTTGAACCCCTCTTGGGGGCGAGGGAGAAATTGGGGGAGCAGTTGCGGGACTTTACTGTCTTCGCACCCTTCAGTATATTCTTCGCATGGCTGACGTCTGAGGCTGTGTTGAAGCAACGCTCCCTCAAGGAGAAGGACATGTTCGCCATTCGGCTATGGTATCCCTTTGCCGACTACGGTCGTCACGGGAAGAAGAAGGGTTTCAGCTTACTCCACGGCTCGTCTGGTGGTTATATTTGGCGAGAAGACGGTACCATGGTCCCCTCCTTGTGGCCAGCGAACCTACCATACATGTAGTATTCTATACGCGAGGCTCATTGTTACAAGTATAAAGGTAAGTCGAAGGGGGGCAGGTTGCTTGAAGCGAACAGTCATTCTATCTATGTGGGCCGGGGAGGTACGCCAGAGGATACTGCTACGTGCCCCCGAAACCCAAACGTATACGTAAAACGTTGGTCCATATCGTAGACTCGTTACGGACACAAATAATGTTAGTACTATCGAGACCAGCACAACTGAATGCAAGAGAGTAGAAGATAAGAGGATAGGGAGGTTTAGTGAGAGGTTTAGTTTAGGAGGGGAGTTCCCGAGTGTGTTTGGCGAACGTACTCGAGCCTGATCCCCGCTTCTATGGTAATCTGCCAGCAGCCATCGACGGATTGGACCGTAGTAGAATCTCCAGCAGCCTCAATCACGGCACCCTGAGATACGAGTTAGTACTTAGTAGCGAGAGACATGAGAAGAACAAGGGCTTAGGTCGGCTTGCTTACCTGGATACGCTGGGGAGTAGACACCAGGACCTTGTACTGTGGAAAGGAGTCTGCCGTTGTGACTCCCGCTACTGGCAACAGCTCTGCGGTGGCAGTTGGAGGCTGCGGGTAGACGCCTGGTAAGTGACGGCGACGTAGTAGTAGAATTTTTCACAGAGGCCGTTGTGGTTGCCGTCGGGGACGGGGGTCCCAGTCAAAGAAGTCCTCGCGGGTGATTACGTCATTGCTCGGCTGAGATATCGTGACATGCATTGCCCTGCGGCGGAAAGAAGTCTTGCGATAGTGACGTTCTAGACACCGAGTGTTCCTCAGTCGTCAAACATCAAAGGTAATGAGCGGGCTGCTAGCTCCATCTTACCAGAAGTGAGAAACTGAAGCTTGCGCAGTTGGGCGGCATCGGCCCGTGATAGGGAATAGGCGTGAAACTTCCATCGACAGCGGGTAGGGGCTCTACCGTACTGGCTCTCCAGGGACGCGCATACCATGTGCCAGTTACTACAGCTTGACGAGACACCCGGGTGAGTAGGCCCAGGTGGTATCGTGCCCTGGACTGCCACTACGCCGGACGTCACAGTCAGATATATGGTGAGGTTGGACATCGCGGAGCATATGATGGCTTTCAGCGGCGTTGCTCTGTGTCTCTGAGCTCGACGATGGGACCGAATCTGCCAAAGCTGCCTGTTTAATGTTAAGTGCGGGCAACCCCCTAAGAGAAAGTTATAGAGGAGCGAGCCCTGAGTCGACTGTTGGTTAGCAAACATCGGAAAGGTGGTGAACCGCATCGGCATTCGAGAATGATGTCGATTCAGGCAAGACAGCGAGAGAGACCGGCGAAAGGCCCCCTGAGAACTCTTATCTCGCTAGCTGTTCGTCTCAGGGCTGTCTCTAACCCGACTTTCTCCGTTGAACATCTACTCATCCTTCAAGTATGCAAATGAACCGCGGAGATTGAGAATGTATGTGCTGCCAGTCGTGTGGAATACATTGCGCCATATGAAACTTTCATCTCTCTTTGCTTGTACCAGCATTTCGTGATTTCAATTTTTCAAAAAGGGTGACGGTCTCAAGTGAGACGATCTTCCTCCTAGTTTAGACGAGTTAAAGGTCCTCGTTGATGCCACGCTGGGTTTCAGCGATTTCCAAACTAGGATTGAGCTACAGAAACCTGACCATTACTAGTAAAAAGGCCCAAGGCATTCTTTAAGATCTGAGAGTCTATTACAAGCGTATAGAGAGTTGATGTATCTCGTGATATTAACTGAGCGCGTTGCCGTCTTGACATACAAGGCTCTGTAGAAGTTTTTTGTGGCAGTTTCACAACAAGCTCGTCCACCAATAGTGAGTAATAGGATCGAGCTAACCTATATGGTAGGTAGCAACCAACAAGGGGGGGCGCGGGGGGGGCAAAGAAGACATTGATTATCGAACACTTGAGAAAATAAGCAAGCGCGTCTCGGACCTTTAGATCCCCTAGATGCCCACAAGGAGACGCGAGCTTGCGGATCTGATAGAACAATCTACCACAGAACCTATGCCTTCTACATCCAAGCCACGCTTCACTAACTCGCTTCACTGTAGATGCGAATTGACGCGGAGCATTGGAGAGCCGCCCGGGCTCAAGGTAAGCAGGCGGCCGATGCGCGGGACGCCGATTTTTGACGGCCAGGATAGGGGATTCCTCGACAGAGGCGTGTTCACTAAAAGGAGGTGAAATTGATAGAGGTGGAGGAATGTGTCAAGGGCGCGCTTAAAATTGAGCAGGGTATGTTAGGATCTTGTAGAAACTGCGTATTGACGAGTTACTGGCGGACTAACTGATTTTCTTGCCTTTTCTGCTTTTCTACTTTTACTCGTCCGTGGTGCGGCGGCAAGAGCAGACCACGAAGCTCTAGCAGAACTCGAACCGTACTCGAGAGATAAACTCCAGTATGACGCCAACTTGAAGATATACCACAGCGACCTAGAGGAACTCTTCACAGTTGACTTTGACAACTGCCCACGGCTGCAGTCGCTGACCCAACTGCCACAGAAGCCCCTTCCGCCAGTGGTAAGGCAGCAACCCGCTCGAGCCTGCTGTTCGTCAGCGGCGAGACGGAGGAGTACCAGGAGATGCACTGCAGGCTGTCCTCCTCCCCATTCTCTATCCGTGATAAGATCCGGGGCGGAAGGGTATGGATACCATGCTGCTGTTTGCCTCCAGGGTGACCTCTAGCTGCC
>JAXQGT010000609.1:0-10502 GCA_037040375.1 Basipetospora sp. M8501
CCGATACAACTCGGGGAACGCGGAGTGAGAGGAGGGGTCCGAAGCGTTTCGAACGCGTCGGCGTCGTCGAGATCGTCGTAGAAGCAGCTGATCTCAAACTTCGGGCTTTGCAAGAAGAAGCTCTTCCCAGGTCCCGCCTGGTTACCCTGGACTTCGTCCTCCTCACTCTCCTCCTCCGTCGTCTCATCGTCGTCGCTCGATTGGCCTCCAAATACAAAGAAAGGCGATGAATCGCCAAAGCGATCCACGTAACCGTATATGGGCAGGCTCATGCTGCGCGGCCGGGGCCGCGATTGGAATGACAAGTCAATATCCGTGCTCGGCTGGAGGGAGGCCGTCTTCTCGTCCAGGGCGTCTGCCGCCTCCATGGCTCTTGTTATGGGATCCTGGTAGATGCTTTGCGGTCTTTGTCCCTCATCGGTATGGCTCTTGGAGCTTGGAGACCCGGCAGACTCCAGGCCAAATTCGGTCAAGCCTCCCAGTCCACCCTTCAGCATCTTTTGCAACACTGCCTCCGCCTTCTTCGTATCGCCATCCGTCTCATGCCGGGCAATGGCGTTGATGCAAAGCGCATACGCGGAGGGCGTGCCGCCGTTGAGAAAGACGAGCCGCTTCGAGCGCACGGTAGCGTCTCTGAGGAAGGAAACCGCAGTGTCTAGTCGAGTCTCGGCAGCCTTGTGGACTTCACGGACGAAGCTGGCGACGTCGGATTCGGGTTGTTCTGAGGCCCTGCTGGACAGGTAATTCTGTATGCTCGGCAGTATGAGGATCTGGTGCGATGTTGGCAGGAGTCGGAGCTGTGTCGAGACCAAATCGGCGGAACCCTCGAAAGCCACCAGGCTTCCATTATACTCGGAAGCCGGCATCATGACGCAAGGTCGAGTGTGATGCGGCAAGGCATGCAGGTAGGTGATGGACGCGGCAGAAGAAGTGTAGAGCTAAAGTGGCCAAGCCTAATAATTTCCAAGGGATGTTCTGTAAGAATGGTTCAAGCCCGGTAGCGCCCGTCGTGTAAGTACATGCAGGCTGATCTGCTTCGGAGTGTTTGAAGATCCCCCTCAAGGGTTTCCTTAATTCCCACCGAAGACTGGAGACAAGGAGAAGGTCGTCGGACTCGAGGAGGCGCGGGGCGCTAGTTCCCTGGAGATCTTATCGTCCAGGTTGAACGGATCTGCAGAGACCCATCCACTTCATGCTTCGGAGCAAGTCTGCAGCTGAGAGGACACGGAAACAAAATCGCGGTGAACCGTTGCACAGAGACTCAAGGGAGGGAGAAGTCACTGAGGAGACGGCACCAATTTTGGCGGGAAGAAGAAAGCAGGTAGAGAAACGAAGCGCCAGGCTTGACTGCGGGATGCAAGTCTTTAATCGGAGGTGTCGACAGTGTCGTGTCGCCCGGAAGATGGACGGCTGGTGCAAACAGGGTTGGACCAGATCAGGGAGTGGTGGGGACTGGAACGTCGAGGGCAGTTCAGGTTGATGCGCGGCTTATAACAAGTTGAGAAGCGAGAAAGGCAGGAACATGGAAGGCGGCTTGAACGCTACAGTCCACATCTGCTCTGCTTCTCCAACGCCCAATTCGATTGGGTACCGCGAGGAATAGGTATTGACCAATCTGTATACGGATCAAAGATGGAGTTGCGGCTATTATCCTGTGGGGTGCCGAAGAAGCCCGGCAAGCAATTTGATCTGTTTCCGTTTGGGGAGACGGGCTTCAGGTGGTCGAGAGTTTGGTACAGACTCGGGTAGCAGCATTCGATGTGGTGTAATTGAGAAGATGAGTTGAAGCGAAACCCTGTGAACTCTTATAATAGCTCACATTTACCCTCCGGTTTCCATTGGAGAACCTGTGCTGGGAAGGAGGAGGGCGGGAAATGAGAGCGACGGGAACAGCAAGGACTACATGTATCCTCTGTTCAGCGCAAACGAGGACCAGAGACCAACGCAACCGCCCAACGACTCGGACCGAGGCGCGGCAGGGCAGACTTATTTGATTTCGATCCGTAGTACACTTGCACGTTTCCGTCTCTACCCCTACCTCTCCCACCCATGGCAGCAAGTGACGCCATGAACGGGCAATTGCTGGGGGCAGAGATGTGATTGACGGGTACCAAGAATCTGGGGATAACCGGATGAGCGAGCGAGCGAGACGAGGAGACCAGCCGCGTTGTTTTTTGGTAGCACCGTCGCTAGCTCACAGTTGCAGTGCGTTGGTTGAAAAGACGTGTACCACAGATTCATCGCTGCCCTCCGCAGACCTGAGGACGGAACAGCACGGGAACTGATATTACCAGACTTCGCTACCGGCGACCCGTGGCAACCCTGCTTGGAGCGTGCAGACTGTGGTAAGACTGGGGATGCAAGACCAGACAATAGGGTGGACGTGCATGGGGCAGGGGGGCGGAGAGGAAACAGGGGAGAGTTGTTTGCCCTTCATTCCGAGTATAATACTTCGTAATATTATACGAGGAGGGTGATACTCCGTCGCCCATCAACAGCCACAGCGCGTACGGGGTCAGGGAGGGCAGTCGTCGATCCTCGGAAGAATACAGTACCAGTATGAGTATTACGAGTAAAAGTTGCTCAGCTGTGGGCAGGCAATTGATGCAGTTAAAGTCAAGACCACGACTCTTGCGAAGTCTGTCAGGTTTATGCTGGTTTGTTCACCACCGACGTCTCACAACGCCCTCGCTGCACTAAATAAAGGTACGAGAGTACTGCTTTGTGCATCCAGTGTCTGCATTCGCGCTGGATCACTGTTTATCAGCGATCCGTCTCGCCTCAACTGCGTGGTGCTCCTACCTGAGCCAGTCATCGTGTAGCATAATTGCATGCTACCTATGGATAGTCTTGCCGCGGTTCCTGTGATAATAGTTGGCTGTCGGAATGAGTTCTGCGATTCGCATCATCCCTCATGTTGGAGCCTAGCATCACTGCCACGCATTCCTCCACGTTCAAAGCTTGCCGTCAACGTACGGAGTACCGACCTGGCATTTCCAGCTTGTCATTGTTGCTATTACTGGACTCCGTATAACCCAGTACAAAGTAGACTGAGGTGAAGGCGGCTGGCTGCCAGAATTGAATCTCGATGGAGGTGTCGTTTTAATCCGGGTAGGGTGTGTTCCTAGATGATTGCGGACGCACAATTCCCCGTGTTGGCGGAGCTGGCAATGGAGAAGCAACGGAGAAGTGAATTGAGGGTTCATGGTGCAGAAGAGGCGACGACTGCGGGCGGGCACAAATGGAAACACCTGCGACGCCCACGAGGCGCTCAAATCGCAACATGAGTGACGAACACTCCAGTAACCTCAGCTTCGTTATACCTACGCAGTGAACCTAAGATTTACGGAATTCCACCAGCCCCAGGAGACTTACGGAGTATTAGGTCGGACTTCAGACTATTCACACGACGCCGAGATGCATCGTCCCGCACTGCAGTGTGTCTTCCATCCTCGCCCGTGTCACACCAACCCACCACAGAGGGTCCAGGTTCCTCAAACTCGGGACCAGGGGTGATTCTGACATTACACTACACTACTCGCCCAGCTCGCTGGACGATGTACGAGTACTCGTACGCAAGGAGTCCATGGATCCCCTGCCGAGGGGGCTTCCGTTGCTCATTTCTTTGCCGTGGAGGCACAGGAGATATTGTTGCCGTCTCATTTGATGACAATCAACTACCGACGAGCGAGAAAGTGCAAAGTGACACGAGGCTTGGGATTGTATTGGAAGCCGATTGAGCCACGCGAGACCGGCGAGCCCGGGTGTTTCGAACAAAGAGGCTGCCCTCCCTGCTCTCGAAGTATCGACGCGGGAGAGGCAAACGCGTGCGAAAAGTATCCAGGCCTCGGATTTATTACTGACCTGGGGAACGGGAGGCTGGTCGATCCCTCGTTGGGCAACTCGTGATACAGAGTAGACACGAAACAAATATCGGCCGTTTTATTCGGAGCGCCGTCGGAGCTGGGACCTTCGGCGCGCCAACCGGACCCCTCCAACAACAGTCGTTGTCTTTATCCATGGCGAACCCAGTCAGAAGGCTTTCCGCCCATCCACTTCGAGCGCCAAAAGCCAATGACGACGCCCCGAAACGAAAACACAATGACAAGCTCCGCCTTTATCCAGTCTACCAGTATAGCCGCAGCAAAACGTGAAGAACTTCGGTAAAGGACAAATGAAGCATCCAAACATTCTCAAGCGTTTACAAAGTAATGCCTCCATCACACTCACCCCAGAATCTCACATTAATGAATGGGATCCATAGGATGATAACCCAGACAACGGGAGGTGCGGAGGATGATGCCACGTCGAGTCCAGGCCCAAGGAACACTGCGAAGCTCTTGCTGTTTGCTCTCCACTGACCGTGTAACCTAGTTACCGATTAGCAGGGGTGCCCCAGAGGTTATTTCTCCAGCTTGCAGTGGGATTCCAGCGCTCACAAGGATCAGGGATCGAAAACTTTGCTGCAGCCCAAGCCAATTTGCTGGCCTAAACACGCTATTTATCGCCCACAAGTTAGTGCGGACTACGCTAAAAGGAGCCTCCACAAGGCATTCATCTTCTGTGGCCTAATATCCACCCACAATAATAACCTTCTCGAAAAACCTCGCAAGCATTCGAAGAGGTGGCGGTCCCTGATCAATATTACTGATATTACACTGCGGAGTTGTGTACGACTCGTGCTAGCCGTTCCACTAGCTAGTCCGCTTTGTGCTCCGTTAACCACCAAAGACGGGGACGCCGGATGGAATCTTCGCCAGGGCACGCACTCATCAAGAGAGAAGGAGAAGAAGTGAAACGCTAAACCACGCCGTCCGGATAGCGTTCCGCAGGAGGCGTGGTTTGAGAGGTTTAATTTTACGAGCACATGAGGTTTACGAGTGCTGGGCCTGCAGCTATCCGCGCCAGCTACCAGCCTCTACTGCCTTGTGGAAGCAGTTTAGATTCTGGCAGGCAGCCCTGTCGGTCGATCCACAGCAGGATTGGCAAGGAGAGACAGGCAGCAGCTTTCGTCTCTGGAATTCCGCATCGATTTGATGGCCGGGATATGCTCGGGCACAGCTGTCAAAATCCTTTTTCGGACGGGGACGCACCTCTGCGACTCTGATTCTGCCGTGTGTAGAGAAGGAATTGGGCCCAGAGACCAGTTGCCAAGATAATAAGTAGGTGTAATAATGTGTTACCGAACACAACTGCTCTTATTCGCATGCTCTTCTCCCTTGTTGGCAAGCCACATCACGACCCAAGGTGGGGAATGCGTAAGGACGTCAGCTCGAGCTCGCAGAGGGGGAACCAGGGGTGAGTAAGTCTGGCGCAGGTGGTCCGACCGCCGGCTACAACTCCGTCCGACAGAAGCTGTTCCCTGCCACAGCTTTGGCCCTTGACCATCATAACTCTGGATGCCATCTTCTTCATTCGGAGACGATCCTCCGTCTCCGTCTCGCCTTTCAATGGAGAGATGTCCTCGCACTGGCTAGTGCTGCTACTCTCCGTCAGTTGACCCCCATGATGATGTGACACACAAGGATGGACATACTGTCATTAACATCATTGGGAATGACCGTGGTTGTTTGTCGCGGAGCTTCCGGGCCCTGGACGTTCCAGTGTTACATTTGCCTGGAATGATACGTGGTCTGAGCTGCTTCTCCGGACAAGGCGTTTCATAACCCAATGTTACTCAGAATGTGATTTTACAAGTCGAGTCTGCTCCTTATTAGTGCCTCAGCTTCCGTCAAGACTTTGCGGCCTTCCCGAGGCGGTGAGTTTTCTCCGTGGGAAGCAGGCTGCCCGTGATTGAGATTGACAGTGATGCTACTCTGGTACACTCAACTTACAGAATAACCTCCTTGCTTCTGCCACTTTGACCACATGTACGAGTGAGTGGTAATGAATCCTACCCAGCCAAGCAGAAAACTCAATAAATGTAGGCATGTAACTGCACCCCTGGTCTCCTGATCTGTGCTTCCCAGGTCACTATGAATTCGGCTCGTGAAGAATGGCGAGACTCGACGAAGTTTGTTATGTTGAACTCCATTTGCGTGGTCTCTCATCAAGCCAACCGCGCTGAGCTTAGAAGTGACGCCACGAACACATCTTTCTATTTCTATTTAGACAACGATCTGAGGCCTACTACCTCTCGATCGCTAGTCGTCCCCCAGCAACTCGGCGAGCTCGGCCTCCTCCTCAGCAGTCAACGCGCCGGACTCTTCCTTCTTCTCCACACCATTGACGGGATTCGCGGCCTTCTTCATCTCCTCTACCACCTTGTCAAGCTCCTCCTTCCTGAGCGGCCACGTCCTGACCGTCCCATCGATGCTCACACTGCACACCTTGTCGTGGACGCCCCTAGGGTCGCGCAGAAGGACGAGATCCGTGACCTCGTCGTAGTGCCCCTCCAGCGCGTACTGCAGCTTCCCCGACGCCCTATCCCACACCTTTACATCCTCGCTCCTCCCCGCCGTCACGACCCACGTATCCGTCGCCACCACACCGCGCAGATAGTCCCCGTGCGCGTACTCGTCCTCCGTAGTGAAGTGCCTCGCCCTCGCGAGACACTTAGCCGTCCCGTCCGCGCTCGCCGTCCAGAGGTCCGCGTCCTCGGTCTCCTCGAAGACGAGCTTGTACACGCTCGTCTCGTGTTCCTGGATCGTGGGCCTCTCCGCCCCCGGCGCGTCCGGGTTGAGCTCCGCCAGCTGCTCGTAGGAATCCTTCCTGATGCGCCACCGCCGGATGTGCGGGTCGCTGCTGGCGCTCACGATGACGGCCTCGTCCGGGGTGGACTCGACCGGGTCGAGCGCCAGGTGCTGGACGGCGAGCATGGTGGCCGTATGATCCTGTATCGTGTGGATGCGAGAACCCGTCGTGGCGTCCCAGACGATGATCTTCTTGTCGGAGCCGCCGCTGACGAGGATGTCAGTGCCGGAAATCCTCGTCCACAGGAGCGCCTTGACAAAGTCGGTGTGGCCGGCGAATTTGAGGAGGGGCTGCCCCGTGGAGATGTCCCAGGACCAGATGTGCTTGTCCCATGAGCCCGCGTAGACGATGTTATTGGTCCTTCCACCGACGGCGACGCTGCAGATGGGGTTGACAGGGCCTCGGTAGCTTTTCGTGATGGCACCCGTCTTGTGGCGGGTAAGTCTTAGCCCACCTCATTCTAACTCGTAGTCACATATGAGGAAGTGTTACTCACCTCTACGTTGATCCTACGTATCTTCCCAGCAGCTTCTGCAACAAAGATTGAAGACGACGGAGAGTGGGGGTCCAGGACGGCACCCAAAATCTTAGACTTGAGGGCTATCGGGTTGCCGAGCTTGTTCTCCTTCTTGGCCGCGCGCCTCTCTCTGTTGGCTATGGCTGCACTATGGCATCGTCAATATCACACTCTACTTTGGCCCGAATGGCTCCAATAACGTACTCTGTCTCAAAGAAGTTCCGGGGGTCGGTGGAGTTCATCGTGAGCAGTGGACAGGGGCAAAAGCAGATGAGAGTGTAGTGACTGTAGTCTGGATGCTGACGAGGAGATTCTGTTCAGAGTGGTCTCTTCCAAGAATTTCTCAAAGGCCTTCATATACAAACACGAAGTTATTCTGCTGCCTGCTACCAGTCTGTTGCATCTCACGACCTCCAGAGCCAGGCAGAGACGACACTCGAAAGTAGTGGGCTAGGGTGAAGATGTCGCTTGAAATGCGGGGCAGCTGGGGCCGGACGATTGATGGCGATGGTGGGGCTGCCAGCTGCCACCACAATCCCCTGAGAAAAGCGGATCCACCCAAGTTTAAGTGCACGACGCGTCTCCAACCCGAGACGCGTTAATTCCCACAGAGAAACCTCCAGTCCGCCCATCGTCCAGCAACGCAGCACCTCACCATATTCCCGTACTCCTCCGAAGTGAGCAGTTCAATCGACCGCGGACAAAGACTAATCGCAATAATATGGACTTGACAGGCGGGAATAAACCCCGTCCCCGTCCGGGCCACACCGAGGGCACAACGCGTTGCGCCTACACAACGGACGGCTCCCGGCTCGTGAGCGTCGGCTCCAACAACACCATCCGCCTCTACAAGACGGGCTTCGACGGCGAGCCCGACAATATCGACGAGTGTCCCGAGCAGAACGTTGCCGTCGCTGCCCACTCCGACTTTTTCGCCGTCGGCTCCGAGGATGGCACCGTCAGCCTGTACTCGCTAGCCACGGCTTCCTTCGAGCGGTTTCTCGTCCGATGCTCGCTGCCGATCCGGGACGTCGCGCTGTCGGCCGATGGGAAGTGGTGTGCTGTAGCGAGCGACGAGTTGACAGTCAAGGTGATCAATACCCAGGATATCCTCCAGGTGAGGACGTTGAAGGAGCATGGGCGGCCGACCAAGCATCTCTCTTTCGATCCCAAGGGGGGATTGATCACCCTGAGCTGCACCGACGGGGTCATTTACGTGTACTCCCTGACGGCGGAGGCCCCCGAGCTGATCAAAAAGATCGACGGCGTCCTCGGTGCGCTGGACTCGAATTCGGACGCATCCGCCGCGCCGGTGTGGCATCCCGATGGCCGTTCCTTTGCGGTGCCGACACCGACCCGCGAGATCCAGGTGGTCTCGAAGAATGATTGGGAAAAGCAACGCAAGTTCGCCGACGGACATCTCGGCGACATCACCGCCCTAGCATGGTCGCCCAATGGCGCTATGCTTGCTTCGGCGAGTCGGGACGGAAAGCTCCTGATTTGGGAGACGAAGAGCCAGAGTGTCATTGCGCGGCACCACTACAATGATGTGGCAGCCATCTCTTGGCACCCGACGAAGAACATCCTCTCGTTCACCACCATGGGGGGTCAAGTATACATCTACGCCGAGTTCTTGTCGGACCAGTTTGCCCCTCTCCTCAAACTACCCCTTCAACCTTCGCCTTTCTACCATGACCCGCTCAACGAAGTATCCGGGAACGCAAGGCGGTTGGACATTGGGAATAAACCGGTGCCATCAAGGCCTCGGAGGGGTTCTCTAGATAGCCTTGAAGGCGCCATGCTGGATGATGATCTGGAAGACTATGGCCTTGACAACGACGTGGACGACTTCGTTGTAGATGATGACGGAGCGGGCTACACCACCGGTCGCAAACGCCCCTTGGATGACGGCCCTGACTTGGAGCACGCCGCCAAGCGTCGGCACCTCCTCCAGCCACAGATCCATACAGCGTTTCAACCCGGGTCTACGCCGTGGCGCGGTAACCGCAAGTATCTCTGCCTCAACCTCATCGGTGTCGTCTGGACCGTGGATCAGGACTCCCACCATACTGTGACAGTCGAGTTCTACGACCACGAGTTCCAGCGCGATTTCCACTTTACGGACACTTTCATGTACGACAAGGCCTGCCTGAACGAGAAGGGCACGCTGTTCTCATGCCCGCCCAAGGATGACAGGACAGCGGTCGTGTTCTACAGACCCCACGAGTCGTGGACACACGGGAGTGACTGGAGGACCGAGCTACCCAAGGGCGAGTCTGTGGTGGCCATGTCGCTGAGCGAGTCCTTCATCACGGTCGTCACGAGCGCGAACTATGTGCGCGTGTATACGCTCTTTGGGATCCCGTACCGCGTATACCGGCCGAAGAGCACGCCGGCCGTGACGTGTGCTAGCTGGAAGGACTACGTCCTTACCATGGGCAACGGGCCGGTGGGTTCGGATGGGCGGACGAGGCTGCTCTACTCGATTGAGAATATCAAGCGGGACGAGATGTGCCAGAATGAAGATACCGTCGCACTTCCCGAAGGCGTCACTGTCATCAGCGTCTTCTTCTCTGATAAAGGTGTAAGTTTGTTCCCCATATTGTTTGCGGGTTGGCCCCTTCCCCTTGCGGTACTGTCGGGTGACCACAAAGTTTTCGACTGACACCGGAATCCGCAGGACCCCTGTATCTATGACTCGACGGGGACACTTCTGACACTGCTGCACTGGCGGCGGCCATCGCGCGCATCGTGGGTGCCTCTCCTGGATACCAAACTCCTCCCGCGACTGGCCTCCGGGCGCAAGCACGAGACGTACTACCCCATCGCCGTGGCGGACGACAAGTTCCACTGCATCATCCTCAAAGGCGGGGACCAGTACCCGTACTTCCCGCGGCCGCTCCTCTCCGAATTCGACTTTTCCATCCCGCTCACGTCCTCGGCGCCGAAACCCAAGTGCGCGGCCAACGGCTCCGCCGAGGCAGGCGACAAGGAAGACGGCGGTAACAGCGGTGACGAAGATGATGAAGAGGAAGATGAGGACCAGGCGGAGGCCCAGCGCCTCACGCAGGAGTTCCTCGTCACGGGCATCCTGGCCGCGCAGGTGCGCGACGCGGCGGAGGACCCGGCAGGCGCCTCTGTGTCTGGGTCGAGGCACGCGGAGCGGTCGCTGCTGGGGAGGCTGGAGCTCGAGGTGGACAAGACGCTGCTGAAGAGAACCTTTCCCCACTTCAGTCTTCAAAGTTCTCATTTGAATATTTGCTACTACCACCAAGATCTGCACTAGAGGCCG
>JAXQGT010000610.1:0-10303 GCA_037040375.1 Basipetospora sp. M8501
CTCCCACGTTGGCGATTTTTTTAGGATAGCTTTGAGCACCTCGAGGACGACGTCCATATTTTTCTTGAGCAGCCCATTCTTTACCAGGGTTACCAGCAGAGGTCGTCCGCTAGATGACTTCACGGTGTTGACATCGGCATCGGAATTTTGTTCAATCAGTTCGGGAACTTTGCCTGGATCGTTTGCGGCGGCGTCCAGTAATTCATCTTGCCACTTCAGCGCTTGTTCTTCAGTGTCATCGCCAGCACTTGCCGTATCCTCTTCATTGCCGGGCAAGGGAGCAGCCGTTTCTTCAGCAGAACCTGCGGCTTCTTGGGTATGAACATGAGCCTCCAGCCCGTCTGGGGTAGATTCTTGTGCAAGTCCGCTAGCTTCCGCGTTGGGCTCAGTTTCAGTGGTGATATCCAGCGCACCAGACAATTGACGGTCTGAATCCCGTGGTGAGTGATTCGCCGACATCTCTCGGGGCCTAGGGATAATAGCCGGTAGCTGGCAGATTGTCGTCTTCTGAAGGGCAGTGAAGTCGTCAACTGGAGCAAGAGAACAATGCAAAGAGGACAAGGCTCCGGGGGCCGAGTATTATAAGATTCTAATCAGTTATTCATATCAGACCCAGCCCTCCCCAAATCGAACCCCTCTGCACCTGCGGCTCGGGAGCAGGCATCCTCGGGAGCGGATAGGTCCTTCCATCTTGTTGATGTGATGGCATGGGTAGGCTGGCTCATGCAGCATGCAGAATCGACAAGTATGACTGCAGCTGACAGGGTTTATGGTTGGCCAAAGGAGCACAATGGGTAACACTGAATATTGGCACACTGCAGCATCCCCAGCAGCCTTCACAGTGCCGGGTTTCCGCGGGGTGGACGGATTATAATCAGGCCGTGGGACCCCGCTGAAGCCGCCGATCGCGGATATATTTCGGCTAATCATTCACGCAGTCCCCATGTTCAACTACAACCTTCCTTTGACCCTGCCCATTTGTTTTCAAACGCCGACTCTCCTCACCCCAAAGCAAGAAATATGACGAGCGTACAACATGCATCTTCCGCCGACATCACATTGGCCACCGAGGCCCATGTGAAGTACATCCAGAGCTTGGATACCAAGAAGGACGACTACAACTACTGGCTCACGGAGCACCTGAGACTGAATGGAGTTTACTGGGGCCTGACTGCCCTCCATCTCCTTGGACACCCAGATGCGCTCTCCCGGGCCGAGACGATATCGTTCGTGCTGTCGTGCCAACATGATAATGGCGGCTTCGGGGCTGCTCCAGGTCATGATGCGCACATGCTCTCTACCGTCAGTGCGGTCCAGATTCTTGTGATGCTCGATGCACTAGATGAACTCGAGAAGCGCGGCCAAGGGGTAGCAAAAGTTGGCAATTGTATGTCGTGAATCTTTCAGATTCCATTGGATCTCAAAGGAACTACTGACATGAGCCCTGAACAGTCATTTCCAATCTACAGAACCGAGAGACGGGTACTTTTGCAGGCGACGAATGGGGAGAGGAGGATACGCGTTTCCTATACGGTGCCTTCAATGCCCTGTCTCTCCTCGGACTGTTGTCGCTTGTGGATGTTGACAAGGCCGTAAACTACATCGCCTCGTGTCAGAACTTTGACGGCGGGTACGGAGTCCGCCCCGAAGCCGAGTCTCACTCCGGCCAGATCTTCACCTGCGTCGCCGCCTTAGCGATAGCGAACCGCTTGGACCTCGTCGACGTGGATAGACTTGGCCAATGGCTGAGTGAGCGTCAGGTGCCGTGCGGTGGCCTCAACGGCCGTCCGGAGAAGAAGGAGGATGTCTGCTACAGCTGGTGGGTGCTCAGCAGTCTCTCCATCATCGACCGTACGCACTGGATAGACCGCGAGAAGCTCATCCGCTTCATCCTGGAGTGCCAAGACGTCGAGCTTGGCGGCATCTCGGATAGGCCTGGCGACATGGTTGATGTCTTCCATACCCTCTTTGGGATCACTGGATTGAGCCTCCTCGGCTACCCTGGGTTAGAGTCTGTCGATCCAGTTTACTGCCTGCCAACGTCAACGATACGGAGGGTCTTTGGCGAATCGAAGAGTTGATTGACTTTCTGCCGTCGCTTGTGCCCGTCACTACGAGTCCATGCTCTGTTTCCAACCTCTTGCGATCTAATAACCTGCTAGCAATTCGCTCTATGGTAGCCAGGATACAAGGCGAGAGAAGATAAAATCATGGTCAATTTTCAGGGGCACCACTTGATTTCCGTGTGCGTTGGCCCCGTGCTTTACAGCCATACATAGTTACATCTATGACAGGACCCTTTCGGTGCGGCGGTTTGGGAGCATGCTTAGGCGATTCTCGTCGCGTTATCTGTAAGTTTTAGAACTGCTCATAATGTTTGATACTATCCGCGACCGCTGCCCAAGATATATATTTGAATAGTTCTGCCGCATTCTTGCGCCCTAGCGCTCTCTGAAGGATTAAGTTTTTTGCAGGATAGTGGTCTTTTGAACCACGGGCTCACGTTTATAGAATGCCTGTCAAATGTATCTCCAGTATAATCCCGAACGGACTCCGATGGGTCGGCGACTCTCGCGTGACCTTCCATCTCCTTCGTTGCTGTATCTCACTACATGTATACCAGAGCACCTGGTGCCCTTGGTCGTTTCCTTTTACATCCGCAATTTCCGAGTCGGATGGGAAGCAGGACAGATGCTCACTCAACGCTGCTCGGGGCAAGACGACAGATTGTGTCAATACCAATCTTTCCAATGTTTACAGTTATTCAAACCGAAGAAATCTTGAGATCAGAACTCTATGATGTCAAAGGAGGCGGCGGTTGCAATACAGGAGGCTGCCGCAAGCTGACCCGGAATTCGCACTTGCCGTCTTTGGATTCACTTCGCCAGGAGCCACAGCAGTGTAGGCTTTTGTTTACTATGGATCCCAACTGTACTTGTTCTTCCAGTCTAGCTTCCATTCTCCAACTCTGTGTTTCGTGACCAGGTAACCATTTCAGCACTTCCTATCGCATCTTTCCACTTCTCATCTCCCTAGCCTGACTGCTCCTTCAGCATCAAAGAGCACGACTCCTCTGTTACTGAAAAGGTTGGTCCCTATCATCAAATATTCTCGTCGACATCTAGTGTCTCTAATCATTCAAGCCTGCAAGCCTGCTCCTTCTTCTCCTTTGCCCCATCCTCCTTCCCTCACACTAATCTATAATTCCCAATTCCCAGAATCCAATTCCTTTCAAGGCAGTCACAACCTCTCCCAAGCCCTCAGCCATAACTGCCATTCTTGCCTTCAACATCCACAACAACACCTCTTTGTGTCACCGGTTGCACCTTCATCTTTTGACGTCCAAGATGGACATCTCCCAGGGCATTGGCCCTGGCGACTCCGACTTCAAGGAAGAAGGCCCGCAATCCCCCCTTTTCAACCACGGTTCCTTCGGGCAGGAGGATTCTGAGATTGTTTCGAACACCCAAGGTCTCTACAGCGAGGTTGGCCCTTCTACCTGTAGCCTGCTTACCCAGGGTTTTGAGCATCCTCGTCCTGAAGAATCAACCGACTTCCAACAAGCTGCACTTCCGGTTGCTCACATCGAACTTGACCCAGCCCTAAGGGCCTTGCAGGACGAGCATGATATCCGTAGCCCCCTCTGTCTGGGTTCCTTCCTCGCCAGAGGTGGCTACAGTGACTTTGAACAACAACTAAAAGATGATCGGTCCGGGCCGGAGCCCGCTCTTAAAACCGACTTCGCCTCTCCTCTACTTCAGAGTCTGAGCGATGGCGATAAATCCGAAGTGTCTGCTGGCTTTGCTCGGGGAGAATTCTACGCTGCTGCTACCACTACTCCGGGGTCAGACACCTCTCATGCTTCATATCCCGCTCAGGGTTACCATGGCCCTCTGTCTGGCCAGTCTGACGTAAGTTACTTCTTTCTTTCACTCGTCACTCTTTTCCATCAGTTTACTTGCAGTATCGTGTGGCAGGTTGAGTTTATCTGTCACAGCTTGCTCCTTCCTCTGGTGAATGTGGCTAGGCCCGCTTGCGCTTGAGTGCTCTTTCCAACTTTGCGGCAAGTGCCAATTCCTCCTTCTCCAAACATTACACTGAGTCTGGAAGGTCCTTCTGTGACACTAGGCGCCCTTTCCTCCAGTTATTCTGCATGTTGGCAGCTCCCGTTCCATCAGTCGAACCTCGAGCTGGATTCAAAGTTTCCATGTTTCTGCATGGTATTACTCCAAGGTCTTCTCAGTCTGCCCGAGTCTTCGTCAAGTCACCGTCGATTCTTGTCAATCTTTGTTGATTTATCCTGCTCTGTTGATACTTGCAGAGCAACATCCATGTCAAACACTTGACTCGGTTCTTCCTTGTCCATCACCCATTCCCAGTCTAATTCGCACCTGGCCTTGGTCCTTCTATGGACGTACGCTCCTTGGCAGGTCCTGTCGCTCTCTCATCAATACTCTCTTAGACATTTCTTCGTCCTGAGGCTGGCATTGCCCTTTCTGGTACAGTACCGACTGCCGTACGAACCCTTCAAGTGTCCGTACTTACTTTCCACCGTTCCAGGACGATATCATGGCTCCTCGACCCTCCAAAATTGCCGGCGGGGATGAGGGTGACAGGAAGCCCATTCCCCTCATTTGCCGTGTTTGCCCGACGACGCCTCGATTCTCGGATAACTCACATCTACTAACACACATAAACTCCAAGGCTCATCTACATGCTCACCAGCAGTTGAAGATCCGCGCATTGAAGGATGAAGTTGCATCGAATACCCTCAAGGACTACGACGAGTGGTACAAAGACAACGACCTTGAAGAGCTTCTGTCCCAGCGACTTGCACAGCGGGACCAGAAGGAGGCGAACAAGAAGCGAAAGTCTTCTACGAGCAGTGGCCCGGTCAGATTATTGACATCTATTCCGGCTACCAACATTTGCTAATGTTGTGTGCAGGTTGCGAAGAAATCCAGGAAGAATGCTGGCAAGATTGCGAAAGCTGGGAAGTCCGCAGAGAAGGAGCCAAATGTCGCCCAAGGCCAGAAGGTGAGAGGCCCTATCCTGAAATATCTATGGGCAATATAGTGACTCTGCCTTGCTCCAGCGTCCCGTGACTCCACTGCCTAATTTCAAGAACAAGATCGTCTTTCAGACCCCCGTCCGAAACACTTATCCCGAGGCCTTTACCTACTCTGGACAGCCTCATGGCCTGGTTCTGTTTCGGGCTGCCTCATCCCAAGTTCACTCTGGTGTCCCCGACAGAAACTCCACAGATGATGGTTCGTCTGTCGGTCAGGGAGAAGCCACCGAGCCTGCCAGACTCAAGGGAGCGTACTGGCCTGGAATGGATATGTTCGATGCTGCCACTGAGGACATGAAGAAGATGAGAAACCAGCGGAAAGACAGCTCGGTCTTGGACCAGATGAAGGCTGCATCGGCTACTGTTCAGCCCACCGAGTCGGTGTTCTCGATGGAGTTCCAACTGGAGAGACTCCGGAATGTCTACGACTCTCCATCTGTTGATGAATCGGTAAGCATTCTCGATTCCAAGACGTGGGTTGAGGAACAAAAGTCTCACACCTATCTAGACCCCCAGGAAGCCCGGCAAGAAACGGGGCAGGAAACCCGCCTCGTCTCAGGTGACAGAGAACTCAAATGTCAAGCTGAAGGTTGAACCGGATCTTCGCAATGGTCCAGTGACTCGAAGCCGGGCTTCTGGGAAGAACGACTCCATCAGCAGCTTGGACGTCTTCAACGATGGTAATGCATCCGGCCCCTTCCAGCTGCCTTCTCCATCAAATTCACACCACTATCGCCATCCTCTATCCCAGTCCACCACCTATCACGAGTCCAGTCCTAGCGAGCTTGCTTCACAGTATAGCCCGATCCATAATGGGGAAGCCCAGTACTGACAGAGACAGCCCTTCGCCCCGACCGACCGGCTTCGAGTGGGCCTGAAGTTGAGAAAAGGTATTACACTCGCTTTCGATTGTGCGAGACGAATATAGCTAAGAATAAGTCCAGTTTTTCGGTGTACCGGAGACTGCCATTGCACCCTCTAGGGACGAACTCTACACTTGCCTCACCGACGCCGGCTGCCAAACATCGCCCCTCGAACTTGTACGGGGCCGGCAAGGAGAACTTTTCTTCTGCTAATAAGCCGCAACAGTCTGCAGACGGAGGACATTTTCTTCTTCCAGAGGCTGATGCAACCCACAGTTCTGTGGGCCTTCAGAACAACCCGCTTTGTTTTGCGCATATGGATTTCCATCTCAACCCTTTCATGCACCACCATTACCGGCCGGAAGTTGTTCCCTTCAGACCTATCAACGCTATGAGTCACCAAGCGGCATTAAACCATTATTTCTCTTCTCAGGCTGATCGTGGTCTTGCTGATCCTTCTGAGGAGGATTCGTTCTTTGGAGCTGCTTGATAAATCCGCCTAGCTGCCTTTCTGGCCGGCAATATCAGTGGCAGGTTTACACTGAACTGCGGGAGTTTGATGGTGTCTTTTTTCTTTTCTTTTTCGCTTTCGCCAGTTTGTGTCTAGTCTTTCGCAACCTCATCCTCTGTATCCAACGCTTCGGCATGTTTCCACCTTCGAGGTGGTCTGAGGCCATCGTCGTGTGCACCCACTCGACAACCCTCGACACTGCTGATTCACTGGACCGCTTTTGTTAAGGCACAGTTGTTTCTTGATCTTGCGATGAAAGATGGAGTTAAGCACAAATTATCCCGATAAATCTGCTTTCGGAAGAGGGAGTCGGGTAGGAGGGTATGCGTTTTAAGGGAGTTATACGATTAGCATGGTTCGTTATCTTACGGCTACACCAAGCATAATTCATGTACTAGAAGGGGATATGCCAATAGCAATTCGAGGGTTGAAATCGACCATTTACCAAGCATTTCCCTGTTGTTGTCCTAGGTGTCGTAGCGCACAGGAGCCTCCCATTCATGTCCATTTAAGTGCGACCATGCAATGAATGAGAGAGAAAATGATTCTAAGTTGGTGTGCGGAATACATAATCCATTAACAGAGCGCATTTATAGCTGCTCAATACAAGATACAAGGTGATCCAGTTCGTTCAAGTCTCCCTCCAGCAACCTGCTCATGACCCCAGCGGTGGACCGCAGTCGCCGAGCGTTCACCTCACGCTCCATCTCGCGCGACTTGCGGGCGGCAAGATCGATGACAGGCCGCGGTATCCTCGCCAGGCGGGCGACGTTGAGCCCGTAGGATCGGTGGGCCACGCCGTCTTTCACCTCGTACAGAAGGGTGATTTCCTCGTCGGGCGCGGCGTCGCCCTCGCCATCCGGGTCGTCGTCCGCGTCCGCGTCCACCTTTTGTGGTTCGATGGCGGCGGCGGCGGGACGGGTCGCGGCGAACTTCATGTGGACGTTCTTGACGAGGCCGTCGCCGAGACCAGCGGCCACGCGGGCGAGGTTCTGGTAGTGCGTGATGAAGAGCGTCAGACACCCCTTTTCGCGCACGGCGTGGTCGAGCACGGCGTGCGCGATGGCGGCGCCGTCGTGCGTGGACGTGCCGCGGCCGAGCTCGTCGAGGACCACGAGGGACCGCGGGGTGGCGGAGCGCAGGATGCGCGACGTCTCGGACAGCTCGACCATGAAGGTGGACTCGGCGGCGAAGAGGTTATCGTGGGCGCCCATGCGGGTGTGGATGGCGTCGGCGAGGGTGAGGGTCAGGCGGGTGGCGGGCACGAAGGAGCCGATCTGCGCGAGGAGGACGAGCAGCGCGACGGCGCGGACGAAGGAGGACTTGCCGCCCATGTTGGGCCCCGTGATGAGGTGGGCCAGCGGGGTCGGGGAGGCAAGCGTCGTGGAGAAGGGGATGTAGGTCGTGGAGAGAGTGTGCTCGGCGATGGGGTGCCGGCCTTCGGTGATGGATATGGTGGGCGGGGCGGAGGCCGGGAGGAACTCGGGTTTCGAGTAGCCGGGCAGGGAAGCGAGTTTGGAGAGGGAGAGGAGGCAGTCGAGCGTGGCGAGCGAGGATACAGCGTCACGGAGCGGCTGGTAGTCCGAGGCGATGGCGGCGAGGAGGTCCGTAAAGGCGGCGTCGCAGGCGGCGGCCAGGGCCTCCTTGTGCCGGTCGCGCTCGGACATGAGCCGAACCACATCGGGTGTGTGAAAGCGCGAGAGCTTCTTGGTCCCGCTGACCTTGATCCAGGACGCCGGCACACGGCGGATGTCGGCGTTGCC
Organism: Basipetospora sp. M8501; assembly: GCA_037040375.1. Lineage (NCBI taxonomy): Eukaryota > Fungi > Ascomycota > Sordariomycetes > Microascales > Basipetospora > Basipetospora sp. M8501. The sequence continues at coordinate 8,209 of JAXQGT010000610.1, forward strand.
CACCTCGATGAGGTACTCGATGCCGGCGACTGTCACGTAGGTCACGGGGACCTTCCGGCCCAGCTTCTCGGCCGCCGCCGCGCGATGGGCGTCAAGGTCCTGCTCGACAGCGGCGATACCAAGGAGGTTGTCCTGCATGGCGTCCGTCTGCTCCTCCTCCCGGAAGAAGTTAATCTTGTCGTCCTTCCGCGCAGCCTCGGGGTTGATCTTGTCGAGGTGGGAGACGACGGTGTCGAGGATTAGAGGCAGAGCGCACACGGCGTTGGCGAGGAGCGGGGAAGTGAAGCCAGTGTCGGCGGGGGTTTTGACGCGGGAGAAGTGCGTGGCGATCCTCTGCATGGTTTGCAGGACGGAGAGGAGTTCCGGGCGGGTACACTTGCCGTAGTAGATGCGGATGAGGCTGCGCTCGAGGTCCGTCTTGGTCGACGCGAGCAGTGTCTCGAGCTGGTCAACCTTGGCCGTGTTTTGGTTCTCGAGGAGCTCCTCGACTGCTTGAACTCGCTCTTCGAGACGCTCCTGGTCGAGCAGTGGGCGGCCGACCCACTTCTTCAGGAGGCGCTGGCCGAAGCGAGTGACGGTCTTGTCAACAGCCCACAACAGACTGCCCTTCTCGGAGTGGTCCGTCGCATTGCGGTACACCTCGAGGCTCTCGAGCGTAGTCCCGTTGATAAGCATGTGCGAGCGGGTGCTGAAGCTCTGGAAGTACTTTGTCAGATCGAAGATGTGCTGCAGGCCGTATTCGGTGAGGTGTGTGATCATGGCGGAGAGGCATATAGTGACCTGCTCAGGCAGATGCAGGACCTTGTCGAGCAAGGAGCTGGCGCGCTCGTCCTGCGACGACTGCTTCAGCATGTCGGCGTAGAACCGAGTGACGTGGGACGAGGCCTCGGCAGCCATTGTCTTGGGGCGCGGCACGCGCTCAACGCGGCTCTTGTCACCGAAGACGTTGGTGCTCGTACAGGAGAGGTGTTGGATGAGCTTGTCGGTGCCGCGCGTGAGCTCCCCAACGATGAGGAACTCGCAGGGCGAGATGTGGAGCAGCCGCGTCTCAATCTCGCTGCGCATGAAGCCATCCTCGAAGTTGTCATAGATGATGTTGCCCGTGGCCGGCTGCACAGCGAGAATACCGACATCGACTTTCTCGTCTGTCCCGCCGCCCTTGCTCTTGGACTCGGTGATGCAGAGCAAGTAGCCACCCGAGGGCGCACCCGAAGTCGACTGGTCTAGCTCGCCAATCTCGTCGATGTAAGTACCCTTCGTGTAGACATTTGTGAGCTTGCGTATGAAGGGCGTATTGCGATTGTCTCCAGCCTTTTTCAAGGCCGCGGTTTCGATCTGGCGGACCACGCCGACTTTATGACCTGCCGCAACGAGGCGTTTGACGTGAACTGGGAGGCGATGAACGGGAATGCTTGCAGACGCGAAACGCTCGATATGTGCTTCGGAAGGATCTATCGTAGAACGTTAGCTGCACGCAATGGGATTGAGAAGTGGCGTTAGTGGGATTAGTACGTACGCTCATCATATCTGAACTTCCCCGGGATGCAGACAATGCTAAGGGCCTTGGCAGCAATGCGTGCGTCCTCGCCGAAGAAGCGGAACTTGTATCCGACCTCGACGACAAGGACCGTATCCATGTGCTTCCTCTTGATTTCCAAAAACTGGATTTCCATGGGGGTTAATTTGCCCGCCTTGCTGCCCTTGGCACCTTTCTTTCCCTTAGGCGGCGGGGGAGGCGACTCTTCCTCGTCACCCTCATCCTCGCCATCCTCGCCAACCGGGGTCTCCTGGTCGCCCCGGTTGAAACTCCTCAGCAGGCTGTCGGGATGTCCTAGCTTCCGCACGAACTTCCTGTGTAGATCCTCCCTCCGGCGCACAACCTCGGGGTCGACGTCGGCATCTTGGCTCGAGCCGAAGAGGTAGTAGTCCGTCCTCGGCGTCGACCGCGGACTGTTCTCGATATCCACGATCGTGGTGGTGGTCTCCTCGGGCTCCTTCGCGGCGAGGACGTTGGTCGACTTCTGCCTCTTCAACGCCACGGGGGCGTCATTCGCTCGGTCCGCATCTTCTTCTAGAGGCCTCTTCCGAGCGGCGG
>JAXQGT010000611.1:0-10406 GCA_037040375.1 Basipetospora sp. M8501
CTCTTCGGGGCATTCTCGTCAAACCGCATCATGTAGTTGAAGATGGCGATGTGTGGAGACTCCGTACCACGACCTAGGAACGCATCCTGGAAGACGGCGCCTAGACGAGGGTTCTGGTAGTGCTTGGTGTAGATGCGGCTACTGGTATGTCGAGCGGCTTGGTTCCGGATCGTTTCGCGGTAATGCTCTTCGAGCTGTTAGCAGATACACCACGGCGCGGATGGAGGCTCGTACATACTATCCATCACCTGAAGGTTTCCCCGCCGATAAACGTAGGATGACAACCGACCAGGTAACCCAGCTTCTAGCCCGAGTTTGTTGGAGTTGTGAATGAAGATGTCGTCCGTTATCGGTTCGTCCGACTTGCCGAAATCTCCTCCTGGTAATACAACGGTTTTCCGAAACACGGGCACGTGCATGAATTCCCGCTTCCATTCGATAAGGAGCCTATCCGTGCCGATTTTGGTGCGGAAAAGCTTCTCGGCGCTCTGGTAGTCGGGATGCGCAATGACCCCCTCCGCGAGTGCCTTGATCACGATTAGCGTGATGGGGCAAAGAACGGGCAAACGCTCCTCGACGAAGGTGTACCAGGTCGGTCGCACCTCGATGTCCGCGCCCTTGTGGAATCGGAGGAGGACCTGCATGGCGAGCTCGTCCCTTCCTCCCGTGCGACGGGGGTCACGGACGATCCAAAGCTCGATATCCTCCCAGCAAAGGACCTTCCCCATGGGCTCCGTCCTCTCGTCCTTCTCCCCGCATATCGAGCATTTCTTTTCGCGGGGCTGCATGAAAGGGTCTTTGGCAATGTCGATGTCGGCATAGGCATCCTCATCGTCATGGTATTGTTGCATCTGTTTCGCCTGGTTCCTCGGCAGGGCGTATACGAACTCATGTTGACGGGCGCCAGCGAACATGAGCAAGTGGCGGATACAAGCGTCGTCGATCCGGTCGAGGCCGATATGGAAAGTTGTGGTGTCTCGGGCCCACCGAAAGTGCGAGAGAAACAAATGCCCATCAGGGCCGAGCTGATCCTTGCGCTTCGGCTCTCTGCTAAGTGCGAAGAGATTCGTGATTTCCACTCGGATGAAATCCAGAGCATGCTCCTTGAGCCGAGGGTCGACATCCTGTGCTGTGTATTTCTTGAAGACCTGCCAAGTGCGTCTCAGGTACACTCGGACCGAGTTCTCCTTTTGAAGTCTCGATCCACGTCGTCGAAGCAGGTACCGAACGTAGCTCTCGATTATGCCCCGATTCTCGTACGAAAGTGATTTGATAACGGATCTCCAGTCCCCGTTTCCGATTGTTTTCGCGAACTGTTCCCACTGACGTTGAGCTTGGACAATGCAGAGTTTCGTGTTGTCGGCTTTCAGAGGACGAATGGGCTTGCGGGTGTTGCCACGCTGAATGGCCCAGTGAAGCTCTTCTACCAGATCAGGTGGCTCGTCTTCTGATTCGTCATTCACGGCCTGTTGCATTTTGCGGATGATTTCCTCGTCGAGGTGATACATTGCTAAGGAAACCACACGATGTGGAGACGGTACTTTTAGGCGATCGAACGTTCTCGGTACAGAGAGACGGTTGGGAAAAAGCTCTTAGTACAGAGCGTATCGGCGGTCGAGATACTTGGAATAAAAATCAATCAAGGTGTGCAGAGAATTTAAGAAAGGAAGAGGACAGAAAACGTATTATAATTGACCTCCTACGCCCTGAAAGCTCTATTGTATTCTCGGTGCCGAAATCCTGGTCTATGGACTCTTGTACAAGTTCAAGGTGGGAGGAGACGGGTACTTGGACACACAGGATCTGGGCTGACTTGGGGTTCCGAAATCAGCACCCTTTTACCTCCTAAAATGGCAGTCCAGACTGCGACACACTGGTTTTCTCTGTAATATATCCAATCTATCCCGCTGCTATAATGGGCAGGATCATGGGATACATGCACCATGCCCCCTTGGATGCTCGGATCCCAAGCCCGGTTAGTCTAAGCGAGAGAAGCGCGGCTAATCCAGGCTGTGTCCGAACCGACCGGGGTTGTTCATGGCGGAGTCGACTACCGTTTACTACAGTGTACAGTTGCCGACTGTCGAAGGAGCTTCACAGAGTGTACATGTATCTGGGCCAAATTGTGTCGGTGGCTTCAATGTTCCTGTTAAGACTATGGTACGGAATCAAAAGCCGAAAGTATGAATGATAACTCAACCTCGCCGCACTTCACCATCATTTCTCTAATCTCTATACTCAAATCGGGACCTGGGGCATCCATATCACTCTACCAATCCTGCAGCGACAGTCTCCCCACTACTCCGGATAACGACCCTTTGCCCAGCCTCCAAAGGGATTTTCGCTCCCAGCTTGACAACAACCCTCGCCACCTCCCCCGGCCGCACCACCTTGGGCCTCCTCTTCAGCACCTCGCCCGTCGCCTTGTCCAGGATGGCCTCCAGCTCCGCCACCTGCCCCGCCGCGTGCAGCCTGCCCCTGTGCAAGTCGATCGGCATCGGCATCACGTGCTCGAACGCCATCGCCTTCATCCTGAACGTGTCGCCGCACCCGATCGGCGCCGACGCGCTGCTCATGATGTCGCCCACCCGTAGATGCACTGGGTCAATCCCGGACAGGAAGATGCTCACATTCTCCCCGGCTACCGCCCAGTCGCGCAGGTTCGCGTCCACCATAATGGTCTTGACGTACGCCTCCTCACCGCTCGGCTGCACCACGAGCCCGTCGCCGACCTGCGTCGTGCCCGCGTCGATCCGCCCGGACACGGTGACGTGGCCCAGCGGCGACTTCCAAATCTCCGAGATGGCCATGCGGAACCCCTTTTTAAGCGAGCGCGCCGCCGGGTCCGAACCGTCCAGCGCCTCGATGAGCGTCGGCCCGTCATACCACGACGCCGCCGCCGCCTCCGACTTCCGTACGAGGTTGTCCCCGTTGTAGCCCGAGATCGGTATGAAGGTGACGTGCTTGGCGAGGAACCCCTTGGCCGACAAGAACCCCATCACCTGCTCCGAGATCTCGTCGTACCGCGCCCTGGACCACTCCGCGTTGTCCATCTTGTTCACCGCCACGATGAGCCTGTGGACTCCGAGCGCCCTGAGGAGTAGGACGTGCTCCCGCGTCTGGCCCTTCAGCCCCTTTTCGAACGCGCCCGTGCTCGCGTCCACCACCAGGATGGCGAAATCCGCCTGGCTCGCGCCCGCGATCATGTTGGGTATGAAGTCCTTGTGCCCGGGGGCGTCCAGGATCGTGTATCTGCTCTTCGGCGTCTCGAAGTGGTTCGTTGCGATGTCGATGGTCACGCCCCTGTCACGTTCTTCCTCGCGCTGGTCCATAACCCACGCCAGTGCGAACGACTGCTTGCCTATCTTCTCTGCCTGCCGCCGGTACCTGTCCACCACGTTCTTGTCCACGAACTTGAGTTCCAGCAGTAAGCGGCCCATAAGCGTGCTCTTTCCGGCGTCCACATGGCCTTGGGTGTTGTTACCGTCAGCGTCTTGTCTCTCCGATTCATTTTTTAAAAATTAGGAGGTGTCCTGGAACTTTTTTTACTCACCGACCACTACAAAGCTCGCCGACTTCTTGTCCTTCTTGGCATTCTCGTATTCCTTGAGTACATCGAGCTGCTTGCTCTTGGGTCTCGCCTCCGTTTTCAGCTTGCCTAGCTGCTCCGCGACGGCCTCGACGTTACTATTCGCGGGGTTCGCCACGGCGCCCTTCGGAATTCTTTTCTGCGCTGGCGTCGCACTCTTTTTGCCCGCTGGTGAAAGGGGAAAAACGAAAGACGAAGAATATATGGTCAGGATTAGTCTGTTACATGGGTCTACCTGCTAAAGCGCGAACCTTGGGCCTGCGCCGCCTTCACAATATCGTCCGGACTCGGCTTGAGGAAAGGCTCAGTGGAGAAGGCGGGTGACGCGGTGTACGGGAACGGGTAGGTCTGGGGTTTGACGGCAGTGGCGTGGGCAGAAGTCCCGAAGAGTGTCGCTGCGAAGGCAGAGGGCGGGGTGGCCCGCGGAGGCGGGTGGACATCCTGCTTAGGGGCCGTAAATTCTTCCGGAGTTGAGGCAGACTGGCCGGGCGGGCGTTGCGAAGTGGCATCGGAGGTGTCATGACTGGATGGACCCTCTCCGGTGGCTCGGGGACTTTGGTCTGAGGCCTTCGCCTCCCCCGTGTGCTTGCGCTTCGGAAGAACTCGAATATCGAGCTTGATGGCCTCCTTTTCGTCGCGGATAGTAGGGGCCGTGGCTCTTGGAGTGGCCGGGGTGGCCCTCTCCGCTGCTTCGTCTGAGGCCTTACTCTCTGCCGCCTTCTTGTTTTTCCGAGCCGCAGCGAGTGCTTGGAGCTTGGACATCTTCTTTGTGCCGTCTGCACCCCCGAGCAGACCGCCGACCCGTACAGGAGCTGTGAGCACGGCTGACTGCTCACTTCGCAACGCGTTTGTCCATGGCATGTCATGAAAATACCACTCTGCAGGGACTTGGATCCGAGATGGAAGCGGGTACCCGTCGACGCGCTGCCTTTTCCCGCCATGTCCGCGCCGAGACGGAAGCCCTTGGCCCCGCCCTCCCCCCTCCGGCGCGTTGATGCCGGGATGCGCGGTGTACAATGAACTCAAAGAGTACTTACATTCTGTAGGCTCCTTGGGCTTCGGCTTCGGCTTCGGCTTCTCCGGGGGATGTATATGGGTCCTATCCAAGTAGGACACCGTTTTGTCGACGTCGTAGTAGTAGTGCCAAAGGGAATCCCGAATCTGCTTCGCGGTGACCTTTTCCGAGTCCGCGCCCAGGCGTTGTAGAACCTCGGCGGCGGCGTCGTTCATCTTGATAGACTCCTCTAGGTACGCCGCCGTCAGCATATCTACCGACTTGTCGACGTCGTAATAGTTGTCCCATAAGGCTTGCTCAATCTCCTTCTCGGGGATCATGGTGGCGGTGTCGCCGAGCGCTTCGATAACTTTCTCCTTGCCCTCCCGCATAGCTTCTTGGTCTACCTCATCGTCGAAGGTGTTGTCGTTGCCCTCGGCATCGGAGAGCTCCTCCTCGTAGTCGAGGTTCGTCATTACCCGGTGACGTGACATGGCTGCAGGGTGTGAAGTCTTCTTGGTCAGGTTTGGAACGACGTCGCTTCTCAAAACTCGTCGAATTCGGTTCGTTGCAGGGCCCGTCGCGGCTTTATAAGTAAAAAATACAGGGGCGTAACTCTATTTTTGGCCTGGTTAGTTGTGCTAACATTAGTGTAGTTCACGAACAAAATAATTGGGGGCTAGGAGATGTCTAAGTACCTTTACGAAAACGGGTTCTTTCAAGGCCTCGAAGAGTCGGACACCACAAAAGGTCAGAAATGTTCACTTCCAAGAGATGGCGTTGCCGTACTCGTACGAATAAAGGTGCCGGGATGGCCAAGGATGTGGCGATGGCATACAGCTTGGATGTGGAGGTGGAGGGGCCTTCAGGCTTGTACTCGTATTTGATGGCGGGGTAAGACCACAAGGTCCAAATGCCTTCCTGGAAGGTGGGGGAGGGGCAGAGTCACTCGACGTGTCTATGTGACAGGTCCCTGTTCAATTTTGAGGTTCCTGAGGAAACCAAGAGCAGACGTGCTTGTCGGTTCTCGCAACGATGGAACTACTCATTGCATTATACTCTTCTCATTGATATCAATAATGAATAGCAAACCTGACGTCGACAGATATCGAACATGTTAAATCGTCCCTCTAGGTATAGTGGTGCAGTGTACTCGTGGTGATTATCCAAGCACCTTAGCTTCCAGAGCTTAGCTGATCTCGAACCGCTCAAGCTGTACTCACGTGATCCACAGCTGACCACAACTGAGTTCAACTGACGATTCCACTCTCATCTGCAGACTTAGGCTGCGGTGCAACTGCACGAAGGAGAAAAATCTTAGGAAATATGGGAGCCTTCTAAGCCAGCTAAAGCACGACCGCCACTCGCCTCCAGCAAAACAGCAGACTGCATCGCGACCCTCCGCTGCTCGCAAGATTCAATCTTCTGGGTAGATTCAGTTTAATTAGTGCTGTTCAGAGCCCCTAGGCTCTCTAATCCTTTTAACCATGGCCATGAGTGAGTGATTCCTCAACTCGTCAATGCTCCCCTTGCCGACCCCGCTAACCATCTCTACAGACCTAGATCTGTCCAACGGTATGAGTTCGCACGCAAGATCTGACGGTTCTCTCTAGTTACTGACTTTCTGCAGCGGTCTTGACGAAGGATGATCAGGGCCGTCCCTTCATCGTCGTGCGAGAGTGAGTTTTCCATCCTATCCCCCCCCCCACCTTCCCCTCCACACCCCAGCTCCATCTGACCCTCACGCAGCCAGGGGAAGAAGAAGCGACAGTTCGGCACCGAGGCCGTAAAATCCCACATCCTCGCCGCCCGCACGGTAGCAAACATCATCAAGACTTCCCTCGGCCCCCGCGGCCTCGACAAGATCCTCATATCCCCCGACGGCGATATCACCGTCACGAACGATGGCGCCACTATCCTGCAGCAGATGGAGATCACCAACCACGTAGCGAAGCTCCTTGTCGAGCTCTCCAAGTCCCAGGACGACGAGATAGGCGACGGCACCACAGGCGTCGTGGTCCTCGCGGGCGCCCTCCTCGAGCAGGCGGCTGAGCTCATCGACAAGGGTATCCACCCCATTCGCATCGCCGACGGCTACGACCAAGCTTGCGACATCGCTGTCGCGGAGCTCGACAAGATCTCCGATGTGATTGAGTTCTCCAAGGAGGAGACGGCCAACCTGGTCAAGGTGGCCCGGACGAGCCTGGGCAGCAAGATTGTGTCCAAGGCGCACGACCTCTTCGCCAACATCGCTGTCGACGCCGTCCTCTCCGTCGCCGACCTCGAGCGCCGCGACGTCGACTTCGAGCTCATCAAGGTCGACGGCAAGGTCGGCGGCGCCCTCGAGGATACCCTGCTCGTCAAGGGCGTCATCGTCGACAAGGACTTCTCCCATCCGCAGATGCCGTCCGAGGTGCACGACGCCAAGATCGCCATCCTGACCTGCCCCTTCGAGCCTCCCAAGCCCAAGACCAAGCACAAGCTGGACATTACGAGCGTCGAGGAGTTCAAGAAGCTCCAGAATTACGAGCGCGAGAAATTCACCGAGATGATCCAACAGATCAAGGACACGGGCGCCAACCTGGCCATCTGCCAGTGGGGGTTCGACGATGAGGCCAACCACCTGCTCCTCCAGAACAAGCTTCCCGCTGTCCGATGGGTGGGCGGTCCGGAGATCGAGCTCATCGCCATCGCGACCAACGGCCGCATTGTGCCCCGGTTCGAGGACCTGACGGCGGAGAAGCTGGGCCGGGCTGGGATCGTGAGGGAGATGACTTTTGGTACGACTCGGGAGAAGATGCTGGTGATTGAGGAGTGCGCGAACACCCGTGCCGTGACTGTGTTTGTCCGGGGTAGCAACAAGATGGTAGGCGCCCCCCTCGTAACCTACAACCTCCTCTCCCTCCCCATCTTCTTTGTGGGGGAGGAGGGCATCAAAACTTACTAACATTACTTCTTTTCTCTGCCAGATTATCGATGAGGCGAAGCGGTCCCTACACGACGCTCTATGCGTCGTCAGGAACCTCGTCCGGGACAACAGGGTGGTGTATGGCGGCGGCGCGGCCGAGATCGCGTGCTCGCTGGCCGTGGAGGATGCCGCCGTCAAGACGCCGGGCCTCGAGCAGTACGCGATGCGTGCCTTCGCCGAGGCCCTCGACGCCGTGCCCATGGCGCTCGCCGACAACAGCGGCCTCAACTCCATCGCCACGCTGGCGGAGGTCAAGAGTCAGCAGGTCAAGGCGGGCGACGCCGGGCGCGGCAAGTTCGGTGTCGACTGCATGGGCGCGGGCAGCAACGACATGAAGGAGGCGTTCGTGATCGACCCGCTCATCGGGAAGAAGCAGCAGCTCCAGCTCGCGACGCAGCTGTGCCGCATGGTGCTCAAGGTCAACAACGTCATCGTGTCGGGCGTCGACGACGATGACTACTAGAAGGGGAAAAAATGAAAGAGAATGACCGGCGGGGAGAAGGGCTGGGGTAAGGCAAAGAGGCTAGGTTGTTGGGTCGTCACATCAAAGGGTATTTGATGGAAAATAATATACCACTGGCGCTGGAGTAGAAAGAAAGAAAATAGATGAATGTACCAAGACATCAACTGCCAACGGGTTCTCATGGAAGGGCGAGCCGTTGGCTGACCAGTGAGGCGCGAGAGGATGGCAGGCTCGCGATCACGTCTCTGGGTGTCGGCGTGTTTATGTCGAATGCTAGGCTGGCACCACGAGGTCAGACAGGTCCGTCCATGATCCGTTGTCTGCCCTTAAAAGCATCACTGGACTAGGCTCGTCTGTCACCTGTGGTGTCGCAACTCCATTTGATTCTAGGACCAGGCCTCTGGCGTATAACACCACCATCGTCAAGAGGTGATCGGATGGAACTATAACTAAGAGGGTTCACATAGGTAAGGAGACCCTGTGAAAGGACACTTCGCAAGACTGGGAGCCTGTCTCCCCGCCAGTCTTCACAGCACTGAAGTCGTGTGTCTGGCGGAGGGTCTCCGGCCGACGACTTTGAATTCCTTCTCCGGGGGGGAATGCCGGCCGGCCGGCCCTCTATCGCTCGTTTGTCTGGCAAACGCCATAAGGGGCGCGGGTTCCTACTAGCTCGAGAGGAACTCGCGTAATCGTGGTCCGTCTCATTCCGGCGCTTCATCCTTCTCCCTGCCGCTGATACTGACCGGCGGGGGCCCTTACAGCAACTCTATGAATGGGAGGCATCTCGAAGGGCAGCCACTGTCGGCCGATATGTCTCCCTGAAGGCTCGGTCCAACTTGGAGAGCATGAGTCCCGGCTTCAGAGGTGCCGGTGTACAGACGCTTTGGCCTTAGCCAGACAAACTACTCCAACCTCTACACATTGATATCCCTATCCTCTCTTTACTGCGAGAGTAACAACTCGACGCATCATCTCTGTGGGCTCCGAGTCGACAGGTCAGCCCCTCGTGCCCTCGCCCCAATCGGAGATACAATAAGCGCCCGAAAGATGGATGGCAGGATCAGGCGCTCGCTTTGTGCGTCGAGTTCGGGGTATAAGCCCGGACAGTCTCTCGCAGGCGGCGCGGTAAACTGACTTGTATTTGCTCGGCTTGCCCTTGCGATTCCTTACCTCGGCCTCACTTGTACAACGCTGCTCGTGCCACTCAATATTGAGGAATGGATTAGGCTCCCGAGGAAACGCCGCTTGCTTGCCCAGCCATTTCATCCACTCGCAGAAGTAAAGGAGAGTCTGACGTCTTTGGAGGGCCGGAGAGAAGTAGAGCGATGGCGCTTCCCTTTGGTGGGAGTAGGAAAACTTGCCGCCATGCGCCTATGATCAGGGGCCAACACTTACTTCACTTCAATAGCTGAAGTGAATCGAAGCTGACAGCTCAGGGGCGGCGCGACACCGTCCAACCGATGGACTGCCTTTTCACGGCCCACCTATGGCCTTCCAAAATCCAAGTCCGCTTCTACCGTCTCCCAGGCTTACTTGATCATCACACTATATGTCCAGGTCCAAACATTTGTCTCTCATCCAAGAAGTAAGCGACATGCACACACAGCTAGGTGATTGTAACCCAAGGCATGCCCAGTGTATCATAAACACCTTATGGAGTCGAGTCTGACACTCGTGCTCCGTTCTCCTGAGGCCGACGCCAACCTAGGGGTCCGATGCAAGAAAGGTCACCACTACGCAGCGGAACCCAGCATCCGGCGCACAAGGCGACCCTCCCCTCCAGCTTTCGTTGATCTCCAAAGACCCCGTCACATGCCACCTCCTTTCATCCGTTGTGATATCTCTTCGTAGGCAGGACCAAGAGTGAGCGACACACGAGGCGGCAAGGCCAGAGAAGCGGAAGCGTGCAAACGCCACAAGTTCAACTAGCACAAGCACGGTAAAGGTGGGTTATCCCGGGAAGCCAGCATGGGGGGAAGCGTCACAAACGCGCGCCTTTCAAGCTACGACTAGAGGCCGGTCTGGCCGCCACGTGCTTGTCCCATCACTGAATGAGCATGTAGCTCTTGGAAGGGGGTGTATTAGAGGTTTCCACCGCCGGACGAGAGGGAGGTTCCTGTCCAAAGAATTAAGGGAGGTAAGGGACATGAAAAATAAGGATAACAAAGCAAGAGATCGTGATATCACATGGCCAAAAGGGGGGCATCGGGCCCAGCTGCATGAGATGGCGAGTACAAGTAGTCGATCATAGAGATCGAGCTGTCGAAAGCAGTGGAGCATCAACACTGCTCTCGGTACACATCAAACACCGAGGGCGGCCATCAAAACACTTCTCCAGCTGCCCCGTGGCTTCTCTCAACGCGTCAATTGCCCACGACTGCGCCTGTACGCG
>JAXQGT010000612.1:0-10300 GCA_037040375.1 Basipetospora sp. M8501
TCGACGAAGCCCTCAAAGTCCTCGGGCAAGGGTCCGCGCTTGATGACGGGGGCGAGGACGCGGGCGGGCTGGTATGCGTACCGGTCGAAGTGCTGGCAGGGGGTGCTGATGCGGATGGGGACCACGGCCGACGTGAAGTTGTCCGGGACGCTGTCCCAGTCGACGCTCACGAACACGCGGACGTCCTCGCCGCCGTCCGGGCCGACGACGCCGCTGTCCTGCGAGAGCTGGATGAAGGACTCCTCGGGCTCGGCGGTCCACTCGCATGTGTCGGTGCCGCGCCAGAAGACTTCGAAGTAACGGGTGGCCGGGCCGTAGGGCTCGAGAGGGGGAAGCTCGAGGTCGGAGACGGTGTTGCCGTGCCACTTGTCGTCGCCGGGGACGGTGGCGTTGGAGCCCTCAACACCGACACCGACGTGGCCGGCGAGGGAGTTGACGGTGTGCTGGACCCAGGACATGGGGGGCAGGGTGTTGCGCATGGGCTGCTGCCAGTGGCTGTCGTAGTTGATGTGGGTTTCTATGAGGGGAAAGTGGAGTTAGTTACAGCGGCCCAGCAATCCGTAGTATCAAATATTTGGGAAAGTTATCGGAATGGAGTAAAACTTACGGTCCAGAATGTGCGCCCACTTCCCGTCAAGCAGCTCGTCCCAGGTCTGGGTCAGGTTGGCATCCTCGTACATGAGGTCGATGCCGTAGGTGAGCAGGTCGTTGGCCGAGTTCCTCTTCTGGCCAGCGTACAGCGCGTTCCTGGCGACGGCGATGTTGACCTTGTTCACGATCTCGCCGCCGGTGATGGGGTGCAAGATCATCTGGAAGAAGGAGGGCTTGTACTCATCGTCCAGCTTCTCGTAGACGGCCTCGGCGTCGAGCCTCAGCTCCTCCCACTGGGCGAGCACGGCATCCGCCTCGTTATAGTTGATCACGCTGTACACGTGGGGCTCGAGGAGCTCGTACTTGCGGCGCGCGGCGTACATGCCGTAGCGGACGAGGATGTTGGAGATGTCGGCGGCGACGACCGAGTTGAACTCGCGCGCGGCCCAGGCCTCGAGCCACTCGCTAGTGCTGTCGACAGTCCAGCGGTCCGTGTCGTAGGCGAGGTCGAGGTAGTGAGAGATGGGGATCTCGAGGGGCTTGAGGTCGCCGACGTTGACAACCCAGATGCGGTCGGCCTGGCGGGCCTTAGCGAGGTGCATTTGCTCGGCGGTCTTCTCGAGCTGGATGGTGTTGATCCACTTGTAGTCGCGGGGGCCACCGACATAGTCGAAGTGGTAGTAAACGCCAGCACCGCCGGAGCGCTCCGTCTCATTGGCGAGGGGCAGGCGGCGGACGTTGCCCCAGTTGTCGTCGGACCACAGGAGGGTAATGCTCTCGGGGACGACGAGGCCCTTCTCCTGGTACGTCTGGACCTCCTTGTACAGGCACCACGTCTGAGGGACGGTATCAATGTCCACCTCGAGCACCTCCTCGATTATGGAGCGCTGGTTGTCCACAAGCTCCTCCAGCATGAGAAGCAGGGCCTCGAGGCCCAGGCCACCCTCGATCTCGGTGTCGCCGGTACCACGCATGGCCATGGTCCACAGGCTGTTACGGGCGTAGGGCTTGGCACGGCGGGCACCGACGCGGAAGTACTCGTCAATGGTTTCGTTGTTGAGATTGTATGCCCAGGGGCCGTCGTAGTACGAGCCGAACTCGTTCTGCGCGCGCATCATGGGCTCGGTGTGCGAGGAGCCGAGCACGATTTCATAGGCGTCAGCCAGGGGCTGGTTCTTGGGATCGTCTGTGTAGAACATGTTGCCCCAGAGGATGGGCCAAAGGTAGTTGGAGTGCAGACGCAGGAGGAGCTCGAACACGAGCGAGTAGAACTCGCTGGTGTAGCCAGCCGCTCCGTTCCACGCATCAGGGAAGTTGGAACTAAAACGACGTGTTAGTAGGTCCGCTCTCGTCACTTTTTGAGAAAGGGAAGGATAAGAAAGGGCTTATACGCACGCTACCCAGTTAGTCAAGCCGGGCTGCTCATCGTTGAGGAAGATGCCTCGGTACTTGACCGACGGTGACTTCTGCACCTTGCCCTCGGCAAGGACATAAATCTCCTCGTGCTGCTTCGCTGGGACATCGGCCCAGAAGTACCACGGGCTGACGCCGATCTGCTCACTAACATCGTAGATACCAAAGATGGTTCCCCTGGGGTCGCTGCCGGCAATGACAAGGGCCCTTTCGACGCCCTCTACAGGCTCATCGACGACCACGCTGACATACGCCTCCCACTCGCCCTCGATGTCAGAGACATCAATCTTCTCATCTGCAACGAGCGCGTCGATGATGGAGGACTTTCCGATGGTTCCCGCAATGATGACCGTCTTGGCGGGGTCGGGGTTGGCGTAGCTGGGACCCTCAAAGGCCTCCTCCTCCAGGACGTTGTACTATATGAGAGACACTGGTCAATAACTGACATTTTGCGATTCCGGTCTCTCTTAGGGTTGGGCATGATGGAATCAAGTCTTTAGCCGCAGAGCATTCAGCCCGCGGGATGGTGGTGGATGTCTTTTGCTTGGCACGGGACAATTCTCCGTCTCCCAATTTGGAAGAACGGTGTGCTCTCAGGTGTAAGTGAAATCGCGCACCCGCCCGCATCAACACCAGAAACACACCGTCCATAAGCTGGGCAAGCAGAAGGTAAAGAGGAGGATAGGAGGCAATCGCGCTTAAAATATTCAAGGAAAGGGAACGGTGTCACAAACTGAAGACGGGGCGAAAACAAAGGCGCACTTACAACAGTGTTGTCCGACACATCAATGGGCTCGTAAGTGTACGCAGCAGGTGACGAGTCCTCCTCCCCGTTGCTGAGGGTATACTCGGTGCCGGTCACGCGTCCGAAGTCGACGGCGAGGTCGCCGGCGGCGCGGATAACACCCCAGTACTCATCGGGAGCAACGAGAATCTGGCCCGCGCCGAGGTCTCCGCCGGCGATCTGGAAGGCACCGTCCTCGCTCTCGAATGTGACGATCTGCTTCTGGCCCAGGCCGGCTACCAGCGGCAGCAGACCAGACAGCGCAGTGACTGTGAGGCCCTTCAGGCTCAGGGGAGCCATGATGGGCGAACGACGCGGCTCGGTCGGTGACGGGACACGTAAAGGTAGGAGTGTATGAAGCGACGATTTGTAGCTTCAACAGGGCGCCCTTTGAAAAAACAAGGCCGCTTACCTTGCTCTTCGGCTTATGTGCAAGACCTCAACGTTGGAAAGCCGGAGGGGGGTGAGGGACAAGAGGGAAGAGGCGCGGGGGGAAAGAAGCTCGAGTCAGGGTCCCATATGCCTCTTATACGCCCTCGGTCCATGTATGTATTCAATTCAATGCTACTCGCAATATCCTAACAGCTGGAAGGTTGGCCACGTCGTACCGGGAAAACAATGCGTCGATTACTTCCTATTCATCCCCAAGAGCATATTGCCATTAGGCGTAGACGGCGTCGTATTGATGAGTGCCAAGCAACGCAGACATCCGAATTCTTCCTGTCGTCCTCTCCGCCCGATGGTTCCCCTCGTTCCCTCTTGGTCGCATTTTCCGGCTATGAAGTGGTCTTGAGCAATTGGTAATGGCGTTCACCCCATGGTAGGGTAGCTGGGGTCGTATAGTACCAGAAATAAAGCGGAACAGCGAATGGGGAACGTGGAGGGGCCAAAAGTTGGATCGGACGAATCGAGACCCCGGGAAAGCGGGTATCTTTCTGGGACAAGCCGGGGCATCAAGCGGGCATTGTCCACATGGTTGAACGGTCCGTGGGCGGGGGACATGCTCTCAAGACGGGTAAAGAGCAGTATGCCAAAGGAAACGGTAATCCCGTTCCGAGATGCCCAGATGGTCGGTCGTGTTGGTCTGGTGTGATAATGACGGAAGACGTCCCTACCTTGTTATTATTTGGCATTTGGTGGGTTCTACGCGTTGGCACCCTTCGATGAAGCTCGCCATCGTTGCTCGTAGCCAAGGGCCCATGGGAAGAGAAGATCAATTGAAAGGAGCCTCCGCCTTCACAGAATGATCGGCATGGAGAATCCAACGCTCGTGCCTCTCCGTACCAGGCAAACCCAGCGTCTTTTCCCAATGGGCGTGTCTTGCCCTCGGGAACGATGCTTTTGCTTTCTACCTCGACTCCAAAATAGTAACTGGAGCGGAATTTGCCAGCTCCTGCGTAGAAAGGGCAAGCATGGAAAACGCGTCCAGCGACTTGCTGGGTGCGATGCTGTAGATGAGGGCTGCTAGCGGCCTGCATATGCGAACTCGTAGGCCGCAATATACCTGCCATATTGCCTTAGATTGGGGGCACCGCCTGGGCGGCGCGGCATCACATTGAAGGCTTTGACCCATCAAATCTTTTTTTGCTTCGGAGGACTGCCACTCACTATACGGATACGGCGAAGACTACCCCATAGCAGGATGCGGGGAAGGTCGAGCCGGTTAAGATGGAGAGGAGAAGTTGGAGTTTCGAGCCATCATTGATATGCGCCAAGCCCTGTCGAACGGCGGTCTGCCGAGTAAATCTCCGGGCACAGGGAGTGAAAACGGAGAAGAGCACGCTATACTCCGTAGTTTGGGGGTGCGGAACACAACCAGTCGGTGGAGAGAAGGCGGAAGACCCTAGTCACAAGGAGTCCCGATGATTCGTGGGAAATTCTTAGCACAGCGGAGGTCCAGCGTTTGGAGGCGAGGGCCAAGTTGGGGAGATTTTGCTGGAGCCTGGAAAGAGTGCATTTAGCCGCGAGAGCTTCTGATGGTCCCTCGTTTATTAAGGTACGGAATGCAATGGGAACACACGCTACTCGACACAATGCACTGCAACCCTAAACAACTACACTGATCAACACGCTCTGCGCTCAATGTAGACGCGACGTCACCTAGATTGCCAGTTTATGGGACAGAGCTGTCGTGCCCGCCTCGTTCCTACTAGTGCTATCCGTGATTTACCTGCATACGGAGTCGAGCTTGACGACGAAGGATCTCAACTCCCACGAACGAGATACGGCCTGCTGTGCTGTGGTCCACGCTGATACCCTACACTGCTACCCCAGAAGCATGGAAAACGCGGAATCCATGCTGCCTCGCGACCACATCTTCTTCAAGGCCTCTCCCGGAGGCAGAATGCGTGGCAGACGCGAGATGATACCACATGGCATGGAATGGTTACTCATTTAGAGCGATCGGCAGGCCCACAGCTGCTAGACGCCCTCCATCTGAAGAGACCGTGAGCCCGCTGCGCTTCTTCCAGCCTCCCAGTACCAGTAGATCCACTACCACGGGTTCGCTCGCCCATACTCATTTACTGTCATCCATCACAGGGAAGCAACCCCTTCTCATCGTGCAGTGTGCAGCACTTCAATGGTCATCCATGACCAGGCACAAGTCTTACCCGAAAAACACAATGGCTTATTATTCATACAAGCCTATTACTAGGCTCTGCCAACCTCGTGAAACCACTGCGATTACCCTCGCCGTACTCCATCTGCACCGGGTGAAATTTGGAGTCCCCCACCACACTTCCCGGGGTTCGCAAGCAGGCCATTTCGGCCCGGCTCCTCCGCTGCAAGGGTTCGTCCCGGAAGAATCTTGATATGAGGAAGCCTCACTCCGCTCCTATTCGCATTCTTTGCTGTCACGTAAAGCCGGGGGTTGTCCAGGTTCGCGTGCTATTTTCAACACTTTCCTCGGGGGCCGAGATGCCTCTACCCATGCCGACTTGACAAATTCCCAAACTTTGTACGCCAAGTAGGAAATGTTCTCGCTGCCCCAAATGCGTAACCCATGGCCGCTGCCTCTCCAGCCTCCATTACTGGACAACCGCATACCTGGGCAGCTGCGCCATCCTCTCTTCGGGACTAATGTCCGCGTCGGAGTAGAACATCCTGACCTTATCCTTCTTGGACTTCTTCTCGGTCGGCGCAGCGGCTGCGGGTTCCTGCGGTTTGACCCCGGCCTCGGCCATGCGGATGAGCTGGTCGATGTCATCTCCCTGCGCCGCACCCCCACCCGCACCACCGGCACCCGCGGACACCAGCTCGTCCAGTGTCGACGCGTTGCCCGTATAACCGGGAGGCGGCGCGCCGGGACCGTTCCAGTATCCTCCGCTAAAGCTTGGGCGCTGGGGTAGGCCGGGCGGTGCGGGTGACGACGCATCCGGTCTTGCGGGGAGGTTCGTGGGGGGGTACCCCGGGTACGCCTGCGCGGGATAGCCCTGAGGAGCGGCGCCCGGTGGCGCAAATTGGGCTTCTGTAGCGGGCTAGTAGTTTGTGCGTTCAAAGATTAGCTTCCTACCTGGCCGTAAAAACTGTTAAGATGTCGGGCGAGGGCAAAAAGACTCACGTGTTGTGCACCCTGCGTCTGCGCCGCGCCGCCATTCGCAGCCGGCGCACTGGTCTCGCCAGCCTTTTCCGCCGCCTTTCTCGCCTTCCACTCCGCTAGCCGGGCCTTGATCTCCTCAGGTGTCTCCATCTTAATTTTCTTCCGGGGACTCTTCCCGCTCTGGCCGGGGGGAGGATTCCCCGTCGCCATCCGGCGGTCCTCCTGCTCCTGGTAGAAATTCTGGATGATGCGATTCCGGTGCTGCTCAAGGACCTCCTGCGGTATGCCCTCCATGCCGAAGATCTCAATGTCGAGGCCTTGCCTGTTAGGCAGCGCATTGGCGACTTGCGTCAGGGTCTCCTTGTGGACTTGGTTCAGATGCACAGATAGACCTGCGTATTCACGAAGCATCGGTTAGTCAAATCGCGACTCCCATGAGGTTAATGGGTGGAGTAGTGAAGGATGGGGTTGGAGGAACTCGGGTTACGAACCTCCAGCTGTGTTGAGACGTCTCCCACACTCCTCGCACTTGAAATGCTTCGCCTTCTGGTGCGATATTAGGAGCTTCAGATCCTCGAAGTCGCGCTCACCTAGAACATGCCTGTCAGTTATATTCTCTTCAGTTTCAACCATTTGGCCGCGCCGATATGAACCGTACAGTAGTAGCACCATGGCCGGCTGAGCACCTCCTCGATGTCGGGGTGCTTTCTCTTCTTCTTCCCCATCTTGCCCGGAAAACTCTGACTCGAAAAAAGAAGCGTGTGGACGAGACCGAGGCCTTGGCTTGAACGACCAATGGTACAAGCTGCGATGCGCGAAGCCGTATCGAAAGCTGGATCGAAATGGTGATAATTGATGCGCTGGCTCGAAAATGCTGGGCTGGTGTCGTGTTCGCGACAACGGGATCAATCACCACACCAGCAGCGGATTCGGCAGATTGTTTTTCCGATCTCGGTTTAAACGGTGTATAGCCGGCAGTTCACCGGTGAGGATCTTCGGCCCCCTGAAGCTACAGGTACACCGCGACTGCACCCCATCTTTGCGGTCCCAAATCAACTCCTCAATCCTCATCCGTCGTAAGTTCACAACAAGAAGCTTCGGTTCTATGGGATTGGTGGCATGAATACTAGATTGTATCTTCAACAGCTGGTCACTGGGCTTTCAGGTCCCTGGCAGAGGACTTTAAGGAACAGTTGTACCTCGTCTGAATTGTGATGCTGAAGGACCACCAGTGTCTACTCTCTCCTCATCAAATGTCTGTCGCTGTGCTTCTACGTCGGACACCGCAAGATCATCAAGTGTCTTTTATTACCCTACAATATGGTATGTATTCGGCTCTTTCGCGGTTGCGTTAGTCCATTTTTTGTTCCCACCTTGACCTCTCCACAACGAGGCGTCGCTCAGATGATCTAACCAGGCCGCAGTGCTCTCCCTCAAATAAACAGCCTCCTCTGAATGATATGAACTATTGCCTTGGTTGGGCCTTGAAGCGTCATGTTGAATTGTGGCGTATACTGGCTGTATTGAGGTTCCAACTTGGGATATGATGTGCCAAACTGTCAGGGTCCAAACGCGGGCTACCTGGGGTACCTGACGCCCGATGAGATCATGCCACACCGAGAAGAAAGTTTTGTTCCTGCGCCCCGTCCGACGTCGAACGCACCACGGGATTGATGTCATCTCATTGGTACTCTCAAGGCTAGCAAGGGGGATGTCAGAGGCGTGCAGGACAAAGAGCTAGTCCGAGACGCGACACGGGGAGAGCTTGTTCCCGCTTACACTCCACTCCTATGGGACCTGTCTTCAGCCGAGCTCTTTCATCGTTACTCCGTAAAAGGCATTCGTGACCAAGAAAAGACGACTTCGTCGATCCTTCGTCACTTATTTGTGCCCAAGCTAGAGAAATTGCCGCAAATTGCTACTCCCCTCACCCTGACGAGGCCGTCTCAAAGACACGAAGGATTCCGTGCTAGAGACTTCATACCCTGGTGTAGTTTAGTACTCTCTAGTCGTTTCATATTGCTACTGACGTAGCCTTCATTGGGGTAAGGACGGATGACGCACGCCGCAGGCTTGCCGTCGGCTTCTAATATCGCACCTATTCGAGGTCTTTGAATTCTTTTGGAACAGGCCACTCGTCACCTGGACCTCGCAGGAGGACGCCCAGAGCCTCGTGGATACGATGACAGCCTGGCCGATCAAGAAGCTTTCCTCCTTCATGCCTGGGACGCCCACATCTCCTATTAAGTGAAGAACATCGACTAAAGAAAGGTACATTCCGAGGGGGTTAACCCCCGTGTCCAAGAAGCAGGCTTGGACTTCGGATCCCGTAAACCAGAACCAAGGAGAATGACTCAACTTGTCCTCGAACTTGCTTGGAGGCCCAATCCCACGATAACTTCTCCCTGCTGCCATAAAATAGAGTTTCCCTTTATTGCCCGCATCAGCAGGCACCCCGTTCCGTTTGGCACCGTCCCTGGAACAAGAAGAAACGGGTCATTCTTCATTCCCCAGAAGAGCCATGTGCAAGAAAACCCCTTTGTGAAAAGTAGGCCGTCGGGCGTGCATCCGTCCAACGACGTGCATGACGTGAAGTTATATCGGAGTGTTTCTAAGCTTGAACGCTTTGGTCACTTCATAGTGTTTAAACCCTGTTAGGTGGATCAACGGTCAATACACTAGATTGAAGTCGAGCGGCGGGGGGTTTGTAATCAAGGGATGACGTCAGTGCTTATGTGCAGGGTTTCGCTCTGAGTCAGAGAATGGGGCGGTATGTAGGGGAGGGACAGGCAGTAAACGACAAACCCCACGACGCTGGAGTGGCTAGGCCGACAAGCCAGTCCTCATGGATTTAGCTTTGATATTGAGACACCCGGAAGAAAGCTCCAGTCCAGTCATCGGTAAAGGTCGTGAGACATGTGGTTTGGTGCAGCTCCTGCGTGTCTAAGGACAATATCAACAGAGAGCTGGCTGGACCACGTTCTTCAGCAGTGATGATTAAGGCTACATCAAATATCTCATAAACTGATTCTTTCGAATCCAAAGAGCCACTGATAGGGGCCCGGTTTCGCAGATGCGGTCGCGGCTGGGCTTTTCGTTTACATGATGCTTCCGGGGACTCGGTGGTGATGTGGTTCAGGCAGTGTTCGGACATCGCCGTGGACGGGCTGTCACGGGCACCAATCTAAGCCCTGCAGGACAGTATCGTTAGTCCAGCCTGTTGCATCACGGGGCTCCCTGAGATGTCCCCAAGCTGACACGCTCTGGTTGCAAGGCTGGAGCGCCACTTCCAGCCAATATTCCCAAGATAGCAACCAATCCTCCGCTTACATATCGTATTGAACAAAGTGGTGCCACTGGAGCCTGCGGCTGACAGCCCGAAGCGACAGCCGGGCCCCAAGCCCGTGAGACACGTGCGTCCGATAACCTGGTTGAACATTCCCAGCATTCATTAACCATAGCCATCAATAGAGAACTCTGGTAGTTTGGATCATTTCAGGGTTCACGAGAGATAAATCTTGCCCATGGGTTCAGCCTGTGGGGGTCGATATTGAATATAGTTGACCACTCTCACCGAGATCGGGTGGATGAGATGGGTCCACATCCACATCCTTGCCAAGCGCGATCCTCGGGTGCTTGTGCCGGGGCAAGACCAAAACAAGGGTTGGTTCTTGGCGCCATGAAGTATCAGGGCGATGCCGATTTAGTAGTATAGTTTCATGTCGTCCGGTCGCGTCCAATGTGTTGCTCCGAGATGTGGCCTCGACTAGGGCATAGAAATGCCACTACGTCATCGGCAATCAGGAACGAACGCCATGCACTGCGGGCCATGTGATAGCTTCATCTGATTTCTGCTTTTATGCCTCGCATCGGTTGTACGAGTTTGGACATCGAGCGGCAGCAGGCTTGCAATACCTTACGGTTCGTAGTGACTGCTAAGATTGATTGTGAAACAGCGTGGCAGAGACGAG
>JAXQGT010000613.1:0-10051 GCA_037040375.1 Basipetospora sp. M8501
CGTTACGGCCTGGGAGGCAAAGCACTTCACTCGCAGCCTTTTCGCCATGAACCCAGAGCTGTGGCGCGGGCCCACTTCCGTCTTCAAAACGGTTTGGAGGAACCGCACGCTTTTCTGGGCCGTCGTTGCAGGATTCTTCTGCACGTTCCCTGTTATCTACATTCCTGTGGTCAACAGGGTTGTGTTCAAGCACGAGGGGATCACCTGGGAGTGGGGTATCGTCATGGCCTGTGTGCTTGCGTATCTGGCGCTCGTGGAGAGCTGGAAGGCGGTGAAGCGGAGGTTTGGCCTAGGTGTCTACACTCACCAGGGCTCTGGCGCCTCCGTGCAGCAAGTCTAAAAGGATGTTGTGTAGTCGGTGGCTCATGTAAAGGGGTGGCGCGCATGGTAACCGTTGAGATTGCGCCGGGAGAGGGAGCCAATTCGTCCGTCGAAAGAGCTATTATCTTCGTTTGACATCGTCCACTCAGATTGACAAGTATTGTTTGAACGTTTGTGGTTCGCATTGTCTCATTCTTCTCTTTCTCTTTTACCATTTGATGCTTGGTATTCGTTTCTCGGAAAACAAACAAAACGGTGAACTGGAAGTAGTTTGGGGTTTGGTGTGACAGAAGTTCGTCCATTCGGCCCTCGCGGTCATTATCTTTCTTTCGGGTGCAACGGTTGTGCGGATCCAGTTTCTCAGAAGGGCACACTCGGTCAAGATTGTCACCGTTTCATTTTTCCCCCCTCTGATTATTACATGTAGCTAGAACACTCAGTCTAGCCCTTAAAAGACCGATTGCCGGCATCCGATGCACATTGAATAGTGATCTGGTATATGATTCTTCATACGAGTGACCCGATACCCAAAATGGTTTCGGCCCTTTCGCATAGCTATCTCCCGTTACGAGTTATGAAGGCGGTCTGCTCTCATCCATCTAGGACATACGCGTACCACCCCGAGGCCGGCATGGCACACCACGGGAGTCCACGACAACCTACCGTCGTCGCAGACACGAAAAAAAATAGCTGCCGGAGTAGATAAGAAGCCCCCCGGGTGTCTTACATACATCCCGACAAAGGGCCGGAGCTCTTTTGGCGGCCCTATCAAGACATCAAGAAAAGGTTCAGGTCAATATCGCGGGCCCCCTTCGGATCGGCGACCTTCCGATAAAATATCTCTTCGGAACAATTTGTGTTTGTTTCGTTTTTCCCCCGAGATGCAAGGGCGGGACACGAAACGTCAAAGTAAAAAGAAAAGATGAACAAAAAGAAAAGGTGCAACAACAGCCTTGGGGGTGTCCCGGGACGGTTATCCGTTTAGTCGGATCGGCACTGGGGCTTTTACTCGGCTGGGGAACAAGAGCTACAATAACAGGGCTGGACGGCACGGTATGAGAGTAGAAGATTGGGTAGTGGAGCTTCTTGGGGCGGCAAAATGGGGAAAAACAGAAAATCCACAAGGCAGATTGGATTGTCCGGGAGCTGAAAGTTAGAAGAGAGAGAGAGAGAGAGAGAGAGAGAGAGAGGTGGGAATTTGGCAGGTTTCTCGTAATCCTCATTTGGAGGGAAAATCACCTTAGAGATATTCTCACGGAAAGGGGATCCACGTAATAGAACGGAAAAAGTATTGGAATCATTTGCGTGACGATCCTCGATAGGAGTGAAGCTATGAACGTGAAAATGCTTACGCCCTAGGGATATGATAAAGAAGAAGTATGTACAGGAGAAGGGGTTTCCCTCTTGCCGCCAGTGCAGGTTCTACCCGTTTCCCCTCTTCCAAGAACCGATGCCCCCGACCTGTCTATATTTTTCTTTCATGCGTCTGGGTCATTACCTTTTCTCTTTTCTTGCTTGCTTGCCTTTGTTTCCGTCACATTCCCTCCCTCTGCAGAAGAGGATGATGAAATGGGGAAAAGAAAGTAGAAGAAACTGTAAATTGTTTAACAAGGGACGAGGAAAGAAGGAAGAAGAGGCACCGCGATGCAAAGAGCCGCGCGGACTGGCGTTTAGATGCCGCCGGTGTCGTGGGTGGAGCCAATGGGGCCGAAGCGGATGTTGGACCAGGTGACGTAGGTGTCGGGGCGGTTCTCGATGTCCGCGGCGGGGACACCGGTGTCCTGTCCGCAAGGACCACGGAGAGCACCGGGCTGGCCCTCCTTCTCGGGAGGGTAGATGGAGTCGAGCCACAGCATGTTGGAGTGGTGCTGTATAAGTGGGGGAGAAATAGTTAGCTCAGATGAACGTTTCTTGTGAACCGGCGGAGGCGCTCGAGGCGCGCTCACACACGTGCACTCCGGGAAGGAGCCCAAGGGGTGAAAGGAAAACTTACGTCGGACCAGATGGACATGACGAGCACCATGGGCAGCTTGAGGGCCTCGTCGAGCTGAGAGTAGCCACCGACGTCGTTGAAGCGGTCGAAGTCGCCGAAGACGACGGGGGCAGCAGTGCACATCTCGGGGTTGATCTTGTTGGTGTCGTTCGGGATACCCTCCCAGTTGGGGGCAGGGACCTCGATGACCTCACCATCCTGGATGAAGAGGTTGTACATGGAGCCAGTCTCGAAACGGGTGATGACGCTGTTTTGAAACGAGTCAGTCGGGGCCGCCTTATATAATGGTGAGCGGTTGGGAGAAAAGGGAGCTACTCACGTGAATGGCTTGGTGGTGTCGACCTTGAGACCAGGGCCGTAGAAGTCGAGGTTGTTCAACCGGTAGGGGTTGTAGTCGCAGCCGTTGGCGTCGCAGCCACCAGCGTAGCGCTCGAGCGAGTAGGTACCACCACAGTTGTCGTCGTGGCAGACGTGGTACTCGTTGGTCTCGCAAGCGTGGGGGGTCAGGGCATACGCGAGGGCATTGGACTCCCAGACGTCGATCTCAGCGCAGCAAGAACCCATGCCACCAACACCGGCCGAGTCATCGGTCTCAGACTCGGTCCAGCCCTCAATGTTGGCCTATTACAAGATAGGATGGTTAGTTATCTCCCTTCTCTACCGAACGACCGCTAAAGATAAGAGAATAAATCTTACCTTGCCGTTGATGAACTTGAGATCACGAGCGCACTGGGCGTCGCAGTAGCCGACACCGTACTCAGCGCCAGCGGCGTTGTTAGGCTCGTCGGCAAGACCGCCATCGGGCTTCATGGGCACGAAGTAGAGGGCGCTATTAATACCGCACTCGACAGTGGACAGGTCGACGTCGAAGGCGAACTCGTTGTTCACGAGAGTGAACATCTCGTAGGTCGAGGTATCCGCCATAAGGTAGACACGCGAGCCAACGTTCTTACCATACTCGTGCTCCGTAACGAACTTAAGGGTGAGCTCGTCGCCACTGGTGCTGATACCGTAGGTGGTCCCGTAGTCGGCACCCTCGATAGCGCAGTTCTTAGCGCAGTCATCAGCGTCGCTGCACAGGTCGGTCCAGTTGTTGCCGTCATAGCAGTTCTCATAGCCGTCGACCTCGTGGACCCAGCGCCAGTTGGCGTCGATGACGATCTCACCGGCGACGTCGGAGCACCCGGAGGCAGTGCACCTCGACCAGTTGAGCTTGGGGTGAGTCTCCGGCTCCTCGGAACCGACCTGCTGGGCAGCGGCGGTGGCAAGAAGCCCCAGACCGGTAGCGATGGTGAACTTCATTGTGACTTGAAGAAGGTGAAAATGAAGGGCGAGGATACACAAGGAGTGACTGGATGACAGAAGACAAGACCTAGACCGGGAGTTGAGATCAGGGTTGGTTGCGCTGGTGCTGAGAAGAAAGAAGAAGGATATCATCAGCCGGGGAGGAGGGACTCTTATAATGATGAGTCTCGCAACTGGGTTGCCACCATCTCTGACCCTCGGCGGCAGTCATTGGAAGCCCATATTGCTCCCTAGGGCATGGCGGGATTGTAATGATGCGCATATTGGCCGGGAGTCGTCGGCCGTATGACATTGAGAGCATGGCACCGGATGCCAAGCTGGTCAACGGCGTCTCCACGAGCAGGGGCTGGGTGCAGTGGATGGACTAGCTCCGCGTGACATGGCAGTAGATGGTAACGAATTTGATGAATTACGGCTCGAGCAACCCGTGAGCCGTGAGTCGACGGAACGGTACTTCCATGCTTGCAATGGGGAAGACGCCGGGGAGACGGCTGCTGGTTGGTGCAGGGAGGGCGACAATGGGGACAAAGTGAAGACGAGAGCATATTGCTGTGGGGATTTCTTCGCCCCTGTCAAATGGAGATGGCCCCTTGTTCCCCGCATGCATACATGTCTAGACGACATCCCCGGCACGAGGCAGCGGCATGGATCTGGGAAAAGAAGAAAAATGGAAGAGTGGTCAGCCGGGGGTTGATTCTGACTGGAGGAATTGAGGGGTGGTGTCTTGCGATCAGCGGCAGGGTTCTGATGCGGCTTTTGGGGTCGACCCACGGCTCAGATATAGTGGCCATATCAAGAACCCCATCGTCATATCAAGCATATGCGGCGAGAGAGCATGTGGGGGGCGGGCGACCGCCAGGCTCCCTTGGTACCTGACATGAAGACGGCTCGCCGTCTCCTGCTACTCTCAGTGAATACTCGTTCGCTGAGGAGAATGCAATAAGTAATCCGGTGCGAGAAGCGCTAAGTGGTCCGGATGTGGACAAGCGAGGTCGGAATACCTTGGATATCGCCGTGCACCACTTTGCAACCGAATTCTGGCCCACCCGAAGGGACGACTTGAACAGGTTTGGGCTTGAGACTACAGAGTATGCGTATATTGGGCCTCTCGCCACCCCAAAGAGGGTGTCAGAACGGATTCACTCCGACGCCGTGGATGCCCCTCATTTGCGAGCTATCCGACCGACCCCAGTAGTGAGGGCGATGATGGCCACCACTTCGACCCTGGGTGGTGGAAGCTGCGTTGGTGGAAAAACAACGCCTTGAGCGCTTGATCAGATAAAGGCAAAGATCGACCTTTGTCGTTGCGTTGTCTGGAAGGAAGCACTGTAATCAGCAGGATCTAACAGGCAACCGAATTGGCGATCGCTATCAGATTTCCAGGCTGGAAGTTGGGAGAGGAGATCAGGGTACCATACCATTCAGGGTGGGGGAGAGCTCCGGAGTAGACCCAGGATGCAGAAAGTTTGGAGAAGATCTCAAACACGCGCCCCTCGTCCGGGGTAGTATAGGTGACTCCGCACCCGTCAGCGCCAAATAGAGGGGGGGAATCTGCCAATAACACTTTGCGGCTTCCCGCTTAGCTTGGAACAGTATATTGCCCAGGGGGACACAACACATAGGGGTTCGCCGTTCGGATAAAATGGAGAGATGAATTGATCAATGCTTTGTGTGCAGCAGGACCCTGAGTCGAAGGCGATGAACGCGGCTCTGTCGAAGAGCCTCTTGTGCAACCCAGGCCAAGATAACTTTATTCAAACGCCGCATGCAACGGTGTAGATAGGGCAAGGAAGACGGGGTTTTTTCACGATATCGTGGTTGGTGGTGCCCCAGGCAAGTCTTCCGAGTTGGAGAAATGCTTGGAGAAGCCCATGGGGCCTTTGGGCAGGCGGGCACTCCGCTGCCCGGGCGGCATTTACGCCGCACTATGGGACGACGGCAGTGCAGGTCGCAAGTCTGGGGTATTTTGTGGGGCGTTCGCTTTTCGGCACCGCGTCGAGCTAGTTCAGTTCGTGAGCGAGTGGACACGGGCGAGGAGCAAGATGGGGTCTGTGGTCGGATGGATGCTAGCCTTCGGAGTGCCTAAACTGGTGAAGAGATTGAGCGCAGAGCATCTATGCGGATAGAGTGTTATTGTGGGCCCACGAGCCCTCATTCACGGCCTGACGCCCTCGGGATAGATTGCTCAGTCATCTCTGAGCCGCGCCTACCAGGGCCAAATGTCCCTCACCAAAATCCGCCTGCGTTCCTTCCCGTCTCTCCGGAAGCTGAGTTCCGTTGTCCTTTCCCACGAGGCCTTTTTTTCTTTCTCCCCCGCTGGGGTTCCCTTTTTACAGGTGCGCGGCCAGTGATTCTTGAAGAGAAATTGGGGAAAATAACCCCGAGTCCAAATCATTATGCACAGGTGTGAATCTGCCCCCGTCAATTGAGTCGGCCCGGGTGGCGCTTTCGCTTTCGCTGGTCGGGTGTTTCTTGTTTCATGTCCAGTCGCCAACCGTGGGCAGCGCATGTTCGGGCGCTCTTGCATTTAGGCATTCCGCAAACGGGAAGGAATGGGAGAACATATTCGTTTAACCACCCTCCCCCCCAACCGCAAACTCTTCATTGGCCGCATCTTCAAAGGCCGATATACTCGATACTTGCATGGGATCACTTCCCCCACGCCTTCCATAAGAGCGCACGGTCATAGGGACATCCTTGGCTCTTGCCCTCGGAGAACTCGTCTTTTGTTCCGCCGGGTCTTATCGACGTCAAGGGACATTGCGGGTCTCTGACGTCGCCCTTCACAGGGAGGCGAGGCACTGGACAACACATGAAATGTATTTGGCGATGGGTGCCGTCGAACCGAAGAGGCTGGGTGAGATCATTGATGCCATCGGTCCCCTCTTATTCGTACTGCAAGAGGACTGCAACCCGTTCATTCCCCCAGCGCCCTAGGGGCATTTGGTTTCTCTTCTGGATTCCACTTGATTAGTGAGAGTGCCTCGAGGTTTCGTTTCCAGAGTCTGGCGAACTCCACATCTCGAAGCGAACGCTCCTCCCGTACAGCGGCAGAGGCAAGGCCACCCATTAGAGAAAACCCAATCCTCAAGCGGTCAGTCACCTGGACTGACTCCACAACTCGTGATGAATGATGACCGTTAGGGCGAAGATGAGGACCGCATTCCCACATTCCTCTCGCCACCAGCCGTGTTATTCCTAGCGCTATCCAGTTCGAGTCTCCCGGTACGTTCGCTTGGGGGCGTAAGCCTGACGAACGCTTGGAGATGTCCCCGCTCTCCTTAGAGGAAAACCTGGGCCAACTGAGCTCCGTGAGAACGGCTATCCCCCTTCCGGTCTGCGAATCTGTTGCTGTGGAGCACCAACAACCTTATACAGACGGGCTTGATGGGGCAATAGTCGCTTGGGTTCGTCAAGGACCATCACATTCTGCACGCACAAGGACGGCCGGCCCGGGCCCTCTGAGCTGGACCAGGCATGCGAGGGACCGAGTAGGCCCTCCCGAATAGGACAGCCTTGCCGTCGAGTGATATACGTCGAGATCTGGGCTTGACCTTTTTGGAGCACAATAACCATGAAGCCGAGACCATAGTTTTGTGGCCATCAATACCTTCCACCAAGTGGTTGTTGCTGAAGCGATTTCGAGGTTGGTTTCTACGCATCGTGCAGGCGTCTGAGGACCACCCAAATGCGTCGCTTCCCGGGAGAAAAGAAAAGCCTGTCCATAAGTGCAATCTGTTATTGATGCATCCGCCCAAATCTTCTTAGACAGACTCCTTGTGAATCGTGCTTTCGAATACGCGCGGGGCTCGGTGGAGGAGCATCACGGACTCGCTCCGGTAACTTTCGGCGGCGTGTTGTCCGAAAGGCGCACCGTGTCAAGGGTCGTTGCGGCATTTGTGCGGACACTCCCGCAAAGTTTGCGACTTAAAACCCCCGGACTTTGTGGCTCTGCTTTTCGTTTAGTCCATTCATAAAATCTCTTCTCTTTTCTTGCATTCAATTGATACCACTAGGAGGAAAGATGAATGTCGCGAGCAAACAAATATTGGCCTTTCGGAGCCGTCGTGGCTGTCTTCGAATTTACCGGGGTGTGACTGCTGACGCGTCCCGGACGCGGCTCTTCGGACCCCTCAGTTCAAGGCCGTTCGTCTCGACAGCTTTTCGCCGAGCATGTCAAGAGCCTCGGGGATGCCCTTCTCGTCGCGAAAATGATAATGACCAGCACAAGATACCGCGCCTGACGGAGTCGAGCTTCTGGACCCTGCGCTCCGCCTGGAGACGCGCGTGCGTCAACACGTTTCGCTGTCTCATCGGCTGCACGACGGGCGACTTCGCGGCACTCTGGTTCCTGCAAGCCTACTATCCCGCTCTCGGCATAGGTACCATCATGGCAGTGTCTAGTGAGTTTAAAGCCCTTTCCGCGCCAGCCGCCCGCTTGCCGGCTTGCTAACCACAAAATTTGATGGTACTTTCGGAAAGTGGTCTCCGGCTTGTCCACATCGATGCTGCTCGAGACTGTGATGCTACGCATGTCTCGCGACAAATTAAGCTGGCCCATGGCCGCGAAGACTGCTGCTGGCATGAGCTTCATCTCCATGTTGACCATGGAGATGGCTCAAAACGTCATGGACTATCATCTCACTGGCGGGCAAATCATGCTTGATTCTCCCCAGTTTTGGGCAGCGGCCGTAATATCCATGGGTGCTGGGTTCCTGGCGCCTCTGCCGTACAACTACATTCGACTTCGGAAGTATGGGAAGGCTTGTCATTGACCTCAGCACTTCATGTTGTCACAATAATTGTGGGCTTTCACAATGACACCTCCACTCCCCTCTGGCGACTACGCTAGTCTGGCCGGTTGGAGTCGCATCGTCTTTCACTGTTCCCAGCGGTGCGAACGTGTTCGGCTTGTATTTTATCATATCAGTGTACCATCTCCTATCCCAAGAAACCCAGCCAACAGCGGCCTGTACAATCTCAATCATACTCCCTATACCCATTCATTTCCATCGTCTCCGTTTTCCTTCTATCGTACGTGCCAACTCACTCTATTCGGATACACACCTTGCCTTGGTGCCGGCCGGATCGCAGGTATTCATACGCCTCCCTGAGCTGGTCTAGACTGAAGACCTTGGGATCGACGACAGGGCGAAGCCTTTCAGGATTCCCCTCGATTGCGCGGCACATATCCTCCATCTGGAGCCGGCTGCCGATCCACACCCCCCTCGCAGTGAAGAGGCCCATCCAGCAGTCCAGCAGAGTTGGCAGACCCTCGGGCCCACCCTTATTAGAGACCGAGCCCACAACGCTCATAGTGCCATCCAGCTTCAAGGTCTGTACGCTCTGCCGCATTGCCTCTGGGCCTCCCACCTGGACAACCAGATCAACACCAGTCCCTCCCGTCAATGCCTTCGCTCGAGACCCCCAGTCAGGCGTCGCCGAGTAGTCGATAACATGGTCCGCCCCGAGTCTCTCAAGAAGCTTCGCCCGCTCGCCCGAGCTCGTAGTCGCAATCACCCTAGCCCCGACCGCCTTGGCGAACTGCACGGCAAACACGCTCACCCCGCCCGTCCCCTGTGTGAGCACCCACTGGCCCGCCGTCACCTGCCTCCCCGCCAGCCCGAAGAGGGCGTTCCACGCCGTCACCCCGGCGCAGCTGAGGGTCGCGGCCTCGACGAAGCTCAGCCCGTCCGGCATGGCGACTAGGCCTTGCTCGTCAAACGCCCCGACGGAGCGGAATGTGCCGTCCACCGAACCGCCCGTGCCAAACGGTGCTGTCTGTGTGGTGATTGATCCGCCGAAGTGTTGTGGGTTGATCAGCGTGATGACTTTGTCGCCTGGTCGGAAGCGCGTGACGTCTCGTCCGACGGCGAGGACTGTCCCTGCGCCGTCGGAGCCAGGTACCACGTTGGGTTTCACGTCCCACGGGTAGGTCCCGTCGACTACCATCACATCTCGATACTGCGTAATACTTTTGTTAGCTTCATGTTGGTTCCGGGAGAGACACAGGTGTCACAGTGCTATACATACATTGAGAGCGGCGCCCTGGACTTCCCGTTTCTCAAAGTCAGCGAATTTATGTTCGGAAATACTCCCGTTATAACGCCCAAGTGCTCGACATACTTTTCACCAAGACCTGATGGTCACCGAGCGCTGCGATGGGTTGCTCGCTGAACTTGAGGGAGCCGGTGCCATCCTTACCCACCACGTTCCACTGCTTGCTTGTCGTGGGGATTGTTGAAGCCATCATGAGGCGAAGGGTACATGTAGGGACTGGAAGTGACTCTTGATGTGACCCACGCGTAGGCTATTCAGGGAGCCACTGCGACTTATGTTCATTCCGCTTCATGCATCTATTTGTCAGACGTCGATGCCTACATGCATTGTTTTGTTGTATGTAAATTGATTCTCGGTTGTACTTATCTCATC
>JAXQGT010000614.1:0-10307 GCA_037040375.1 Basipetospora sp. M8501
GCACCCTTCCAGGAACCGCACCTCGACGCTGCGCGGGCTCCGCCCCGCGCGCTCGTCCTCGAGCCCGAAGGCGCTAAAGTTGAAACCCAGCCGCCGGAACGGCTTCGTGTCACCCGAGAGCAGCCGCCCCAGGCTCACGTAGTCGGGCGCCTGGAATATCCTGCGGAGCGCCATCGAGTCCTCCGCGACGGTGCCCCGGGGCGACACGGCGAACTCGCCGCCATTCGTCTTGGCGAACGATCGCGCCAGCCGGCTGTGCTCCCGCAGCGGCGACGACCAGGTGTACTTGTGGTTGAAGTTGGGCGACGCGGGGTCCTTGAGCAGCCGCAAGGTAGGCTCGGCGAGCCAGCAGATGGACGCGAGGCTCTTGAGCGACGCGAGGCTGAAGGCCTGGCCGTCGGTCCGTCCCAGGTGGACGTGGACCTCGCAGCTGTAGTTAACTGTGACCCGGCAGTGCGAGTCGAGGGCCCGGGTCACGGCCCTCAGGACTTCCGAAGTGCGGGGATCGAGCGCGGGGAGCCTGGGCGACGATACCTCGAGCGGCGCCCAGACGAGCCCCGGGAGCGCCTTCTCCGGGGGCCCCGGCTCGGCCGAGTTGGATTTCTTGACGATCCAGTGCGCGGCCCAGTAGTCGCTCTCCCTGGAATTGCGGCCGCCGATATCCACAATGGAAATGGCAGGCTGCAGGGCGACGTCTTGTATTATACTGACAATGGCTCGGTACGCCTGTTCCTGGACTCGGTCCGGGGTGTCGGCGTGGGGCGTGTACGCAATTGGCCGGGTGTCGTGAGGGCAAGGGTCGGGCTTGTCCGCGGCGGCGAGGAATGGCACGAGGAACTTGAGCTCGACGCCAATCGCTATATCGGCTGGGGTGTCTTGCAGCTCGGTGAGGGGGATAAGCGATTCGGCATCGGAAATATTATCCTTTGGCGGCGCCATTGTGGTAGTGCGAGTCGTAGCATGTTTCGGCCTCCTCTTGAAGGCCGCGTACGGGGCTAACACCATGACCCGATGAATAGAAGAAAGAAGAAGAGAGAGAAGAAAGAGAGAGAAAAAAAAAAAGGAAATGTCGGGAATGTCTGCTCAGTCGGCCGAAAGATGTGTAAAATGATATATACCTCTCATAGGTCGGGCAAATGGGGGACGCCCTTCCCACTGAGGATCGTTGAACTTGAGGGGGAACGCCCAGTAGTCGATTCTTAAACACTTTTGGAGTGACAACAAGGTCAGGGTTGCACCCTCAGAGACACGGTCACCGCTCTGGTGCATTCAACCAGTTGAATTGGCTCTTGTAGGGAGTTCGCAGCCCACGACGCTGTGAGAACCAATGGCCGTAGGATTGGGTCTTCCTGCTCCGGCGTTGTTTCGACTAAGACGAGGAGACCGTGGATGGGGGGGAAGGAAAAGGGGGGAAAATAGAAAGAGAGAGAGAGAGAGAGAGAGAGAGAACAGCAAACTTGAAGAACCAGAAAAGAAGCCTGGGCAAGCCTTGATAGTTTCCATTGATAGGAAGTGGTGACCGCCCTGACGGCCCAGTCGTCTTCGACACTCTGGCCAACAATAGGATCTAGCTCGTAGCTAAGATTATTATCGCTTTTTCCATAGAACAGTTAGCTAGGATTGATCCAGACAGATAACGACAGCCTTGGTGCGGATTCTGGTAAGCGAGCACGTATTACTCGATAACACCTTTGTACCAAGTCGACAATTGTCCGAGGGGGCCATGCTGCGAGACACGCCTCAAGTTTGGCTGGACAGGAACGCAACCCTGGCCACATGACCCATATGTGGGTGTATCATTGTCCAAGTGCCGGGCTACAGGTCAGATTTTTGTCGCGACCACAGCGGCGGCTTAGTCCTAAACGGACGGGGGTTTGAGGGGTGACAGGGAATCATCGCGGTCCACCTCGCGAGCATCAACCTTGGGGGTTAGGCCTTTCTCGAACCGGATTTGGAACCTGGTGGAGCTGCCTCGGGGTTTCGGACCTCGTTATGTCAAGGCGAAAGAGTAGATGCTGGGCATGGGTGTTAGGATTGAATGCCCGTCAACGCCCGCTCCTCCCACCATTTCAAGAGGTACTGGGCGGAGGTGGGATCAATGGCAAGGGTCAGCTCAGACCAGTGCAGTGTTTGGTGGTGCCATTCGGTACCCAATCCAATGTGCAGCACCACAGATGCAGTGTACAAGTACTCCGTATGTCGAGCTGCAGACTGGGACAGCGGTGAAAGCCACATATCCAACTAGCTCAAAGTCGTGGAACAGGTCATAAATCGCGTCCAGCCCAGGCGTGGGGGTCGTCTGTCCTCGAGACTGAACAAGTCCCTGGCCTATAGAATCTCTGTCTAACGCGAATGATGGAAGGATTGGTGAAAGGTTTGGACATCCAGTGCTGGAGCAGTTCATAAGGTGCATGTGGTCGCTTAGTGGTCAGCAACTGAGATGTGATGTCCGTTCGTTCGTACATGACCCGACCCGGCACTGGGGTATTTTTGTCTGACTCCTCTCCTTGACTTGACGCACCCTTGTGGTCTAGGGTGCGCCAAACGGCTCATGTTCAGGAGAAAGAGGCCATTCAGGTAAACGTGATGCGAGATGGCATAAGAGCGCGTACATGACGGTATTGACACAAGTGCATTTTGGGTAGAAATTGAATATAATAACAACATGACAGAACCAGAATCCCGATTAATATGGCCCAAGGCCCCAGCCAGGCCTCTAAACATGACTTTATAGTGATACAGGCACCCAAGATTGTGTTATACAAACGAGTAACGGGGAAAGGACAAGGGTATTGCAGCCTCGAGGCAACCATACATCTAATAATGCTTCTCCAAGGCTCCTAGATGCGGAAACCGGTACATTACTCAGAAGACAGACATGACGCTTAGACAAAGGAGATTCGTTAAAACAAGAGAAAGAGAAACGGCATGTTGAATGCGTCGCCGCGACTAAAATGTCGCAACTGTTGTCGGTGCCGGTGCTACCGAGGCGACGGAGTGTTGAAGTCCGAGCCATCTTCGAAGTCGGGAAACTGAGTAGTGCATATATCAAAGTCATCGGACATGGTGATATCCATGGCTTCCAGGTTGTCGCAGGCGACGCCGGCTCGGTATAAGAATTCGTCCTGGCCATCGCAAGAGGTAATTTTGAAGGCGTGCTCGCGACGGAGGCGCGGAAGTGGGCGGTAGGTAGGAAGCATGCCAGGATCCCATGGCAATCCTCGACCAAATGAACCGAGCGACGTTTTCTGCTGCAGTCCGGCGTATCCTCGATCCCTTTCCTTCTCTCGCATTCGGTAAGAAGAGTGATCGGCCGCTTGCTTTTCGGCGTTCTGTAAAAAGCGCCGCTCTATCGATGCGGGGTGGAGGGTGGCCCGAGATCGATCCAGAGAATGGCGGTCAGCTATCCTCCGGGGATAGACCGCAAGGCACGAAGCGGTCTGAGATGCATTTCGAAAGTCGATATGGCGGTCAGGTTCTATCTCAGATGCGTTTTGACAAAGTGTAGCGCCCATGACGGAGCGACGGCATGAAGTAGTAGGGAGAGTCGCTATCGAAGATTGTAGGACTGGCTGAATGGGTGTGAATGCGTGGTGGTGGCGGCTTACGAGCACTGCGGCAGGCATTGGTGCTTCGAGGTAATGGAGTAGTCGATGAGAATTGATGTTTGGGCGATTGAACTCTCCGTAGTGGACGAAGGGAGGAAGTCTGTAGACTGGAATCAATGATGTAAAGGTTGAATTTGAAAAGTAACCTCGTCACCCCAGAGAAGAACAAAGGATATATGCTCCGTGGCAAAGCGACTCACATCGCTTCCATGATGAGCCAGGGTGAGCCAGCGAGCCAACAAGGTGGGCGATAATACCCAGCGGCAGCGGCCTGTCCGATATTATCGGCCTATTGGAGCATCGGTGCCTGATGGGTTCTCAAGGATCGGGTCACGCCAAGCCAACCAGCAAAGAGTTGATCCATTACGCAAACCGGCTAGGGTGGATCAGGGCGGCTACGGTTTGTGTACGGGCGCAGCGGGACCACCTCAGCGTATGACGGTATCGTGATCACTGATGAATTTGATGTCTTGTGACTCACTTACTAAGGGCGGATTGGGTGTGCTCTTTCCCGCCACGATTGTTGGGGAAGGCAGTGCACCACCACCCACCACCCACAATCAAGTCGTATCATACGTTTCGCTACAACATGTGCCGTTGATTTTGCCCGCCATCGAAAACTCGTGAAATCTCACTAATCCATCTTGCGATCGAACCGACGGAACTGTATCTGACATTGTCTCCATCGTCTTTAGTAGTAGCAGCTATTCGGACGTTTGAGGCCACCTAGGGATTAATGGGCCCCAACGCTGCAGCCTCTGGGAGTGTCAGCAGTTCGCAGCCCCAATCTATCGGGCGGCTGGTCGATCCTACCCGACATGATAACGACCTTGCGGCGCACATGAGCAGGCGTTGGTGATCTCAAATTAGGGCAGGAAAAGAGCGATGGAAGCCTTCAATGTTATAAGCAGGATCGATTGGTTGGCATTTATAGGGATACGATCCATATGTGGGAGCCTCAATCGGCGCGTGAGTCGGGATTTCCACTCAAATCATATCATTAGGCAGCACGGAAGCCTACAGCGTTTTCGCCAACCAGTAGCCCTTCATGCCTGAGTCTGGCGTCAAGCAGCACCCAGGCACAAAGGCTCCTGGGGGCATCAAAAAAAGGTGAAGTTTCAATCTCCCACCACATGTACGTGTATAGACAGACATTCTGTCTCAGATAGACCGATAACGGTCATCGAAAGTGCTTCTAAGTCGCCTTGAGGAACCCGATCTAGTAATTCCACTATCTACAGCCACCCCGTCTTCCACAGAATTGATACCCCAACGACGAGCGCCGCGACCGTTAGGAACATGTTAATAAATGCACCCTCGACCCACCTCTTGTTGCACATCTCTTCACGGGCCTTCCAACCTCCAGACCCAGCGTTGGCATGGGGGAATGGCTCCGACGGCACCGGTTTCCCCAGGAATTTGCACAGCGGCTCCCACCCTTCGTCGACACTCCACTCGAGCAGTCGGTCGGCTGGGACTAGGCCTTTTATCATGGCGCAATGCTCTGTCGAGGATTGACATTTGGTGTTAGTTTTCTGGTTAAGAACCCCGCGCCATGCAAGCCCAACTGGCTCCGACGCAACCCGCCCTGTAATACGGACATGCCTACATACCTTTGTAGATCCACTTGCCGTTCCTCTCAATCGCCTTGGACAGGTCACCATCGGGCGCCCTGAAGAGCAGAGGCCACAGGAACCTCTCGTACACGTGCCACGCCCAAAATGCCTCCTTATTGAACCAGCTCGCCAGGTAAAACGCCCAGCTTTTGTTCACCTTGACAAGGGTGCCCACGGCGCTGCGATGCCAGGCATCCATGTCCCTCCTTACGTTCAGGACCACCTTGGCGTCCGGGTAGGCGGCAATCAACTCGGCGGCGAAGCAGCTGGCCGCGGCGTCCGTCACGGCGACGCTGTGGCCGAGCAGCTCGTCAAAGTCCTCCTTTGTGGGTGCCACGCCGTCGTAGAATTTCTTCCGCGCGAGCCGAACCCATCCGGGCGCAGACGTGGGAATGTCGTAGACGATGTCCCAGCCGTGGTAGGTATAGTCGTAGCCGAGGGCAAGGAGGGCCTGCTGGAGCGATTCTGTCGCGGAGCGGGGAGGGCCGACGCACAAGACCTTCATCGGCTCCGTGCGCTTCTTGGCGGGAGCCGGAGGGAGCCGGTACCACCACTCGGCCAGCCCCCAGATCCAACTGTCTAGCGGTATCATGGGCGCCATGATGAAGACGACATGGACCGAAGATGGGAGAAACAAAAACAAAAAACCCAACTTCGGAGGCATCCAACCTTTCAACTATTTGAGGGGACTACGTCTGTGGCAATAGCTGTCCTTATAATGAGCTGTCAATTCAATGTAAACTCGCCAATCACTTCCCCACATTTTAATCCTATGTATTACTGATCTTCAGCACGACGCGTATTTCAACCCTTGCATGGCTAAATCGTCGGCGCTTTTGCTTTGACGAGCACGCTGAGCTTCAGGCGTCTCGAGTTAATTACGCGGATAACCTGTCGGCTTGTCAAGTTGTCAGTTTACAGAATTATTAGGTTATCAATATTAATACCAGGACGTGCAGTCAAGAAGCGTTGAATGATCACTTCACTAATAATGGCACAATCGAGACGAGGACATTAATGCATGCATGTGTACATCATTGTAATGTTTGGTGCATCTGGGCTCTGTGAACCGATGACGTAGTCGACTTACACAATGTTGCATTGGATTCTCCATGTTCCCTCGGAATCTCATCAGATCCATTAGGTCTGACAGCCGACAGCTTCTCTTCCTCTACACTGGTAACATTGCTCAGTTGGGCGGCCCCAAGACGTCGGAACCCTTTATCGCTCTACATTAGTAGATAGTGTTCTATTGTGATCGATATCAACCCCGAAAACTATTGTTCTCGCGGAGACTACATGTAATGACGAAGCGCCCTCCCGGGAACAAAGCCTTGAAAGGGCCGTCTTCTAGATCGGACAAGAACCCTCGATTATTAGGCAGTCTCGGCTACCTAGTTCGGGCGCACCCTCCGTCCCGCTGGCCGAGTCTACCGAAATTCGCCGTCGCTCGCCCCCGCTCCTCCGGATCACCGCCCTTATACTCTCCGTCCTTGAGGAAGTTGTCGGAGTTCGTCGAGGAATCAATCTCACTATGACGGACCCCCATCTACAAACGAAATTCATTGGATAGACCGGCTATCTTTCGAGATCTTCACCAGATGTAAGAGATTATTTATCATAGCATATTAAGCGCTAATATTCTGAGTGGTGTCTCGGACAGGTACAAACAGTGGCCCAAGAGGCGATAGCTCAAGAGCGAGAACATGGTGCGTGCCAAACCTCAAAAAGAAATGAAAAACAAAGACCTATAAGAAATCCCGTCATGTAAAATCATCAATAAGGAGCCCGCGAGAGTGTAACCGTCTACCCCAAGATCTCATCCCGAGTATCCGTTGAGGGGGTCGTATCGGCGGTCCGGACACCCATAGACAATGAGTCCGAGTCCCCGTCACAGTCGATGTACCCTTCCTCGTCTGACTTCTTCCCCTCCTTCTCCTCCTCGTCCTTCTTCTGCGCAGCCTCAGCCGCCTTCTTCTTGATCTCTTCCTCCATCTTGCGAATCTCCTCCGCCTTCCAAGCAAGCTCTTCTTCCCACTTCTTCATGAGCTCCTCCTTCTTCCTTATCTCCTCCTCCTTCTTCTTGAGCTCATCGTCCTCACCACCAGCAGTATCTTCGTTGGG
This sequence comes from Basipetospora sp. M8501, assembly GCA_037040375.1. Taxonomy (NCBI): domain Eukaryota; kingdom Fungi; phylum Ascomycota; class Sordariomycetes; order Microascales; genus Basipetospora; species Basipetospora sp. M8501. The sequence continues at coordinate 7,349 of JAXQGT010000614.1, forward strand.
AGCCTCCGCCTTCTTCACCACCTCCTCAAGAGGCTTATTATCCTTCATGTCGCCGGTGTCGTTGGTGTCGATCTTTGACGCTTCTTCGTCCCCGGACTTCGGTGTCGGAACAGTCTTCTCACCTTCGGCATCGTCAGGCCGCACCTTTTCGACTTCTTCTTTGGTCGCCTCGCCGTCCTTCGCCTTTATTACCTTCCTCGACTTCTTGACCCTATCCTTTCGGACAGCCTTGCCGTCATTATCGGACTCATCGTCACCATCTTCATCCTCCGTCTGTTCGGGAACTTTTTCCACAATGGAAGACTCCTCGTCCTTCTTCTTCTCCTTGTCCTCCTCACCGTGCACGACGATGGGGTCGTAGGAGATGAACTCGCCGCACTTCTCCTCCCGTTCGCCCGCGGCGTTCTCCTGCGCGTTATCCAGATCCTTCTCGCCCTTGGCGCCCATGCCGTTCTCTACCATGTCACCACCCTCCATCACGACCCTGAGCTCGAGATCCTCATCCTTGGAGTAGACCTTGAACCCGACAATGCAAACGGCATTCCACGGATCAGGAAGCTTCTCGTCCTCACTAGGATAACGGTCCTCTTCCCTAGTCTCGGGAATGGGTTGCGTGCGCGGTTTGCGGATGTAATCGTCGCTGCTGTAGATGGCCTCCCAGTCTTCGACGGGCGAGTCGGATGAGTAATCTCCATCGTCCACGGGAGGAGGAGGCGGGGCGGCCTTCTTGGTCTTCGATGAGCGAGATGTCTTCGCTTGAGATGACGATGTCGATTTGGTGGAGGCCTTATCAGTCGCCTTGGAGGTCTCTTGAACCGCCTTGGGCGCCGGTTCCGGCTTGGAGGTGGCAGTGTCCTTCTCGTTCACATCGGGCGTCGCATCTTCGTGCTCGGGTTCGTCGGTCTTGGCTCCCAAGGTGCTCTTGTCCTGAGGAAGGGTGTGTTTCTCTGAGGAAGCAGTGTCCGACGACGGTACGTCGGGAGTCTTGCCTTCAGACTGCTTGTCCTCAGTGCCAGCACTGATCTCCTCGGACGGCTTCTCGGCGGAAGGTTTGTCTTCAGAAGGCTTATCCTCAGCAGGCTTGTCCTCAGACGGCTCCGCCTCGGTAGGCTTCGTCTCGGCAGTCTCTTTCGCAGGCTCTTCAGGCTGCACAGGTACCTCCTCTACGGCAGGACTCTGCTCCTCGACCGCTTCAGCCGCATTCTCGTCCTGAGCCTTTTGCCAGGCAGCAACCTTCTCGGCCTTGATCCTCTCCTTCTTGGCTTCGTTCTTCTCCGTCTGCCTGCGCTTAATCAGGCGCTCCGTTTGCCTCTTCTCCCACTGCTTCCTCCTCTCCTTCATGCGGCAAGAGCTGGCCTTTTGCTGCTCGGCATTAGAGCGCAACTCTTTCACCTTTTCGATGTGGTGGTGTGCCTTGGAGTGGGCGAGGTCGTACGCGTAGCCCACCTGCGCGAGCTTCTCGTTCTCTACCCGTTGCTTGCACTCGCGGCGCACGACGTCCTCGACGGAGGCGCGGTCGGTGTTGCGCTCGGCGGTGACCATGATGAAAACGGTGTAGTCGCCGGCCGGCATGTCGGGGATCTCGATAGAGACGGAGCGCACCATGAGGTAGTTGCCGTGGGAGCGCACGATGTAGTCCTCGGCGCCCGGGCGGCCGGTCTCGTGCACGCGGAAGTGCAGGCGGAAGCTGTACTGGCCCTGGAGACCCTTGAAGTATCGCCGGTCCAGCTGAGAGAGCACGAGCACGAGGGGGGAGTCCTTGGTGAGACGGATGTGGAACTTCTCGTGGTAGCTCGGCTTCCAGGGGACGTCGACGCCGATCCAGCGCTGGCAGCAGCGCCAGCCCGGCTCGCGGAAGAGACGGGTCCGGTCAAAGTGCTGGTACTTGCTGAGCAGATCCTCGTAGGAGATCCAGAACACGGAGTCGTTGCCGAAGGCGTGACCCAACTCTTTCTGCACATCGGTGGTCCACTCCTTGGAGCCGTCGGACCAAGCCCCTTCCCAGACACCCTTGCGAGTCTTGCCCCATGGATTCCTCAGCTTCAAGAGACGTTGCCCCGACTTGAGAGTCCGCGCGTCCATGACGACGTATGCGTGCCGTTCGGTAATGCCGTCCCTGCTTCCATAGCCACCGTCGAGGAGACCCGTAGAGCAGCCAAACATGAATTCCTTGTTGACTTTGGAGAGCTCTTCTTCCCAGAAAGCGTCGATATCGAGGATATCCGAAGTCAAAAGTTCAGTAGTGACGCCGCCTGTCATGTCTTCAAGGCCTTCTCCAATCCAGCCGCCGATGAGGGACGCGTAGTCACCATGAGCCTTGGCGTACGCCTTCTCCAGAAGGGGGAGCCACGTCTCATTCTGATCCTTGTTCTTGCCCATGAACAGGGCCTTGGAGCCCGTCTGGTAGGTTTTCCTGTAGTGCAGCTCAACATCTTCGCGGTCGATCTGGGTGAGCAGTTGTCGCTGAAGACTGGGGCTATCCCAGTTGGGCGATTTCAGGTAAAGCTTGTCGTCGATGATCGAGTATACCCATTCGCCGTCTAGGGTTCCACATCGTCAGCAAAACACTGCAGGTGGGCAATCCAATCTTGGATGGGGCTTTCCGAGTGGCACGGAGGGGCCGGACAGCACCCGACAGGTGCACCTGTCCCACTGTCCCGGCTCAACTCCGCAGGGGCAGGGGACCAAGTACTAAACACTGTACACTACTAGGTACTCACCTCGGTAAAACACGAAGCCGTAAATTCCGACGCCTGTAAATCGCCACCGCCGGCGGTTGGTTAGCTTGCTGCGAGGATCGCTCATCTCTCTCTGTCCACTCCCCCCCGAATTTGCCAACTTACGGGTATCGTAGTCGACGCAAAGTCGCTTGATTCCATCCTCAACGTCGGCCCATGCCGACAGAGCCGCGACGGCCCAGCAGTTTCCAATGCTGCCCTGGGTAACCTCGGAGCTCGCC
>JAXQGT010000615.1:0-10300 GCA_037040375.1 Basipetospora sp. M8501
ACCAGGCCAACGCCCCACCACCGGTCAACACGCAAATCGCCTCCGCAGCCGCCATCGCACAACATCCCTCGGCAGGCACGCCCACACAAAACACAGCGCGCGTGCAGACTCCTCAGTCGGCCAACGCCCGCCCCCTGAGTCTCAACGCGGCCGTGACCATCGCGAACCAGCGCATCAGCCAACCTGCTGCCCCCGCCGCCGCCGCCGCTCCCATGTCCGCGCAGCCGAGCAACGGCACGCCCATCACCCCGGCCCCAGGCGCCGCTGTGGTGCCCCCCGCCGCCGTACATACCCACGCGCAGCCGCCTCAGCCCGCCCACACGCCGTCCAACTTCCAGACCTCCAAGATGCCGATTCCGAAGCAGCTGCCCGACAAGGCCACGCAGCCCGTCATGCCTGTCGCGACGACGGGCGGCGCAGGTTCCGGGCGTCCCACGTACAACAGCGGAACGGGTACGGCGGGCGGTGCGATTTCGCAGCCTGCTCTGCCCAAGGTGGCGGCCTACGTCACCGAGAGCGAGTCGGAGCATGTGCTGAGCAAGAGGAAGCTCGATGAGCTCGTGCGACAGGTGTGCGGTGGCTCGGCGGAAGGGCAGGAGGAGAACCTGATCGCGCCCGAGGTTGAAGAGGTATGTCCACCATTGCTTTTTTTTCGTGAAATTTACATCGCACTTGGCAAAAACCATCCCTGCGTACTTTTTTTTTCTTTTTTCGCTTGCCTCTTGCAAACCCAGCTCGAATGTTTTTCTTTTATTCCGGAAGAGAGAAAAAGAGAGGCTAATCATAAGCTCGCTTTAAAACAGAACATGCTCTTGCTTGCGGATCAGTTCATGGACAACGTCATTGCCATCGCCTGCAGGAACGCCAGGGAGCGCGGGTCTAAGGTGCTCGAGATCCGCGACCTGCAGCTGGTGCTCGAGCGCGTCTACAACATCCGCGTGCCGGGCTACTCTTCCGACGAGCTGCGCACCGTCCGCAAGGTGCAGCCCTCCGCGGCGTGGATCTCTAAGATGAGCGCCGTGCAGGCGGCCAAGGTCATGCCTGGTAAGAGCGACTAAAAGCGTGTCTTGCAACGACCTTCGGCCTTCCAAAATGGCATCCCATTTTTATTCATTCATTACGCTTTCTTTTCAAAGGGTCTTTCTACGGAGTTTTGGTGGGGAGATTATTGTTTAAGGGGACATCACTCAGGAAAGGTATCAGGCAGGGGTGGGGGGCTGGCGAACAGGGAGATTGATTTCTCATTGTATTACAGTATTCAATATCATTGATAGGGAGACCAATTCTAGCACTAGCATCAGTGCTTCGATGTGCGTATCAATCATGGGAATAGTATCAATCCTGGGGATATCGTGACTCTACATCTCGGCCGGTAGTCGGTCCAACAGGGCACCGGGGGTCGGGGGTATCAACGGATGGGTCCTGCTGGTCTCAGTTCGACATCCCACGATCCGATCCGCCCACCGTCTAGCTTCGCACAACTCGTTCACCGAGCTGGACTTTCAGTGACGCATCGTGGGACAGTAGTGTGGTATTCACTGAGTATTATTAAGCGTAAGCCGATGACGGAACACGGGGGCCTATCGCGCGATTGTGCAGAACATGAACAAATATTGGCGATTCACTTGAACTGAGTGGGCTGAGAAGAGCGTAGAATGTTCGTCATTTGCTGCAACTGCCGGCGGTTGTCGGGATGGCTGCGCAGTGGAAATGCAGAACAGGCAACGATTAGGCAACGTCATGACGACTGAACAACTCCACGTCCCTGGTTGCTGATTATGTAAGCACACTATCTGGTGTATCTCGAGCAATCACAGGGTCAGCTCGGCTGACTAGCGGTTCGTTATTAGCGCCTGCTATGACGGTTTCATTCGGCAGTGTCTGGATTTACGAGTGCGCAGGTTACAGGGTGCAGAGTGCTGTGTCACCCCGAGTCTATTGACTGATTTCACTGAGTCTGAGCTCCAATGAGTTCGCTGGAATTTTGATGCGGCTCGTTAGGCGCTTTAGTACCGAGTACTTAGCAACCAACGTGCAGCTCCACATTAACCAAGTCTAAAGTACCTTCTCCTAAACCCCAAGCAACACCGACCCACGCCACGCTTGGGCTCCAGCGCCTGCATGGTGGTCAGGTTCAGGTTCCTCTGCTCGCAAAACCAAACTCGGAAGCCACGAGCAAGTGAGAGCTTCGACATCACACGCATCAGCACCAACAATTCACATTGACACAACCACGACGACCGGCTCCTGCCTGGACCAACAGCATCATCAAAGTCAATTAATTAGAATCTCTTTATCTAATTCGAAGCATCTCCATCTTATCTCTTGTACTCGAAAAGGCTTTGCGGCGCTCTCTTCCCCTTGTTGCGGAAAAGCTTTGTCCCGTTTTCGCCTTCGCAGCAGCCTTGGAAGCTGGAAGCGCGTGTCGAACGCCCATTCCCGACGAGCGGAAAAATTACATCAAAAGGAGCAGCCACGTCCCACTCTCCATCAGCTCAACATCTCTCTCGAGCCCATTTGACGGAAGGATCTATCCTCCCGTCCCCTTTTCCGTCTCCCTTTCCTCCCTTCTTCTCCCAAAGTACCAGATCACCCGCCGAACATGCCCGGCAAAACGCCCCATAGCAACGGGAACGAGCCCGTCGAGAACGGCATCAGGAGTAACCAGGACGTCGACATGAAGGAGAAGGGCAAGGGAAAGAAGGCGAGCAAGGACGGCGACGAGGAGATGACCGTTGTCGTTCCTCAGACGAGGCCCGTCAAGTCGTCAGCACCGCCGGATTCCGACGGTGACGTGGCGATGGGCGACGAAGCCGACAAGGGCGCTGATGGTGAGGTCAAGGTTGATCCCGTCGTGCAAACGACCACAGGTAAATAAATCACGCCCCTTTTAAAGGATTCCATCTCGATGGCCTTCGTCTCCTTTTTCATCTATTAGAATCGGATCTAACTTATTTACCTCGCCTGCAGATATCAAGAACAACTTCGCTCTATTGGAACGCGCCGTTGCCCAGTTCGACCCGAGATTCACGCTCCGAGCCCTCCGATCCATTTCCTTGATTCGTAAACGCCTCACGCCGGACATCATCGCCAAAGTCATTGTCGAGACATTCCCTGCTACCGTTGCCTCCGGCAATGTGGCGAAGTCGCTCCTTTATGCTGTCGGTCGCCAGGACTTGCCCTTGGGTAAGCCTCTAAGCCCTGAACTGGAGATCGACAATGAGGTCGCCAAGACGCCCTCGAAGAACGGCGCGAAGAAGGAGATGAAGGAGGTCATTCCCGAGGTTGATATCTTCATTGGCATCCTTATCCAGGTTTATCTGCTTGACTCCAAGCAATACCAGCTGGGCGCCGAGTTTTCCAAGCACCTCTCCGACCGGATCCAGAAGCTCAACCGCCGCACGTTAGACTCGCTCTCTGCCAAGACCTACTTCTACTACAGTCTCTTCTGCGAGCAGCTCGAGCCCTCGGTCCCTTCGCTGCAGTCTCCCACAGTCGCGCTCCGCCCGACCCTCCTCGCCGCCCTTCGTACCGCCGTGCTCCGCAAGGATACCGATACTCAGGCCTCGGTAATCGTTCTTCTTCTAAGGAACTACCTGGCGACCGCGCACGTCGCCCAGGCCGATCTGCTAGTCTCGCACACCCAGTTCCCCGAGAACGCCGCTAACAATCAGGTTGCCCGCTTCCTGTACTACCTCGGCCGCATCCGCGCGATCCAGCTTCGCTACGGCGAGGCCCACACCCACCTGACCGCGGCCACTCGGAAGGCGCCCTCGAGCTCCTGCGCCGTGGGCTTCTCGCAGACGGCCACCAAGCTGCTCCTCGTCGTCGAGCTGCTGATGGGTGACATCCCCGAGCGCGCTACTTTCCGGCAGCCCACTCTCGAGGCGTCGCTGCAGCCCTACTTCCGCCTCGTGCAGGCTGTGCGCGTGGGCAACCTGGAGGACTTTGAGAGCATCATCGCCGACCACGCCGACACGTTCCGCCGCGACGGGACGTACACGCTGATCCTGCGCCTGCGACAGAACGTCATCAAGACTGGCATTCGGATGATGTCGCTGTCGTACTCGCGCATCTCGCTCAGGGACATCTGTATCCGGCTCCACCTCGGCAGCGAGGAGTCCGCAGAGTACATCGTCGCCAAGGCGATCCGGGACGGCGTCATCGAGGCCACACTCGACAGGGAGAGGGGCTTTATGAAGAGCAAGGAGGTCGGCGACGTCTACGCTACCTGAGAACCTGGCGAGGCGTTCCACGAGAGGATCCGAGTGTGCCTCACGCTGCATGATGAGAGCGTTAAGGTATGTTTTTCTGACAGTGACCTTCTTCTAAGTAGTATTGCTAACGAGACTCCTCAGGCTATGCGTTTCCCGATGAACCAACATCGTCTCGAGCTAAAGAACGCACAGGAGGCCCGCGAGAGGGAAAGGGAGATGGCCAACGAGATACAGGACGGGGATCTGGATGAGGATGATTTGGGTGGCGAGTTTGAGGGGATGTGATCTGGTGTCCAGGAGTTCAGCTCCCCAAGGCCTTCCCCTGGTCTTCTAGGCATCAGACGTGTCCCCTTCCGCATTTTGAGTTTTCTTTACCTGTCGTTCCTAACCACATCCATACAAAGTGTAAACCTGTAACCCTCTACATATCCGCTTATTTCTTATGTCATGGTTTCTTTTTCTCTCTCTCGTTCTAGTCACTTGTCCTTTCGGTAAACATGGTCTTTTTGTCACTCCCCACGTCGGGGATGGAAATCCTTCGATCCTACATACACAGAGGTTCTGTTTCTCTGGGGTGTTTCTGTGTCCCTTGTTTTGTTGACTCTTTTGTGTGTTCTTCTCCCGGTCTGGTATCATTACATAAAGATGGAGGATGGTTTTCGCCAACCATGGGCGGAGAAAGGATTTAGGGAATAGGGATGTTGGAGGGGAGGTGTGAGAAGAGGTGGAGATGAGATGCAGTGTAATCTGGAAGTAAGATACTCATACTTTCTCGTCATAACATGCATTTTATCGTTTTCACGGCTCCGTCGTTTAGAGGTGGACTATTGGTATGGTCCGCTCCGTTCCGGACCGTGATATTGGGCGGCAACGACTTAATCCCGGCAGTATTCATGCGGACTGTCTCCATGGATGTCTCTACGGGTGAGACATAAAAGCCTGCTCGTCTTAGGAGGCTTTCCGAGGAAACTCAGGATCGAACTACATGTAGCTCAGACATCGGTCCTGTAAAACGTCAATAAGTACTAGTAGGCTCTATGTAGTGGTCTTCATCCACCCATAGAACCACACTCCCGAGCCTGCCCGCGAGGTTCCTGTTAGTATATTCCTCCTCATACTAGGCCTCCACCACCTTGATCCAGGGCCAGTCGTCCCTTCCTCCCGGCCGCCGAACTCCTCTAGGATCTCCGCATCCGCTACATTGAAGAGCTATAGCTGCGGAGCCACCTGTTTCATCATTGTGCCCGGGTATCCTCTCGGGTGTATCTGCCGTAGACGGTCCATATCGGCGCTCGCCAGAATATTGGGGTCCGACTGGGGGTTCTAGTCGGAAGAGCCATCGCAGTTTCTCGCCGGCGACGGGATTATATTCTCGCCGGCGGAGTGGGGGCAATTAGGCCGGTTCCCTTTGGTCCTTTGTATAACCGGGGGTCCTGCGCAGCCACTCCTCGTTCGACAGGCTCCCGTCATCTTCGTCGGGGACGATAAACAGATCAATGATATATACTAGGATGAGATTGACATCTCGAGGGCGGTCTCACTAGTGAGCGTCAGAGGAGGGAATCCTAGGCAGACATTAGTGTAACAGCAGACGCAGCACGGGGACATGATCAACTAGGATAGATTTCACGCGTGCAGGCATCTTGATTGTAATTGTAGCGAGTTATCACAGACGAGTAGCTTGTGGAGTTAGGGTGAGCTCTCGAGCTTACTCAGTACCTACCCATGCGGGGCAGAATTTGGCATGGCCAGAATTCGACTGTCACCAGCTGGCAGCCATCTCGTTGTTTACTTCAATGAGGCCATGGCCCCTCCCCAGGATGACAAGGACTCAAGTCTCTACATGTTTCCAAGGCCCGTATCCTTTGGCACTCCCTTGACGCCTCCTCTTGTTCCAGTTTCAGTAGCGAAAACCTACTAGTCGCTTCCTATCCCGAGGTCGCCAGTCTGCTCTTTCCACACCGACGGCATCCGCCGCGATTCCAGCACTCGATTTCCCCCACTCAACGCGTCACATAATCTAGGCCAACAACCGTTCCTCTGCCACAAAATTGCTCGCCGCTTCGCTTTCCTCTTAAGCCTCGACTCGCACATAAGCCGTACCCAGAGAGAGACAAGGCTCAGGATGTCTTTACTAGAAACTCACCTGGAGCACATCGCCTACTGCTGCGAAGGCATCGACTCTCTCCCGTATGAACAACTACTCTTCCCCTCCGCAGCGACATATACTTTAGTGCTGGAATTACCCTCGAGCTGACACTGCATGTACATAAACAGCTTCCCACCACCCAAGGTCTTCACAAACGCCCTCCTATCAACCCACGACATAACCAATCTCATCCGCGACACCGAACCCCACGAGCGCGCACTCTTCTCCGTCCCTCCCCCGCCGCCCCGGGACGACCACCCCGCGCCCCCACCACCACCAGACCGCCGCTCCTCCGCCTCTCCCAGCGCCGCCGCGCCCAACAACAACAACAACAACAACACGGCCTCCACCTCCTCGTCGTCCTCTCGCCGACGCACGATATTCAACGTCTCCTCGGGCGAAGTGACCACGGGCCCGCCCACCTCCCGCACGCACAACCCGCGACGCAACACGGCAGTCTCCGCCGTCCTCGGCCCGGAGATGCACGAGACCCTCAGGAGGGGCGAGGTGCACCCGCGCGGCGGCACCGACGTGGACGTAGACGTCCTGCTGCGGGGCGCGGAGAAGCTATGCGGCGTGTACGCGCTGCCGGGGGCCCGGACCCGCATACGCGAGTTGCGGGCGCGTAAGGCGGACTTGGGCGGCACGATGGCGTACTACGACGGGAGGGTGCGGGAGCTCGAGGGCGCGCTGGAGGAGATGAATAAGGACTGGCGGGCCGGGGAGGACGACGATGAAGACGGAGACGATGGGCAGCCATATGGGGACGAGACCGTGACGGGGGCCGCGGGGGCAATAACGACGGAAGAGGAGTTGAGGGCAGAGGAGGAGGAGGTTAGGGATCTCGAGAGGAAGAAGAGGGAGTTGCAGGAGAGACTCAGGGCTATGGAGACGGATCTCGGGGGGTTGATGAACATGTGAGCGTAGAGCGCTGAGGAATTCTTAATGATTATGTCCTCATGAGTTAAATATGTGCCTCACGAGTTGAGATTGTGCCTCGCAGCGTTCCCCTTGTACGTGGAAGAGACTGGGCCGGGTCTGACAACAGAAGACAGGGAATCTGCTGAGGAGGGAATCCTTGGGAACGATACGCTCTGCTTGTGGTCATCGAGTGGTTCGTGAAGTTGTGTCATTGATCATTCTTCTCGCTCTCTGAGAACCAACCCGACTGGTAAGTCCTAACAATAACTATATGTGTCCTTATGGGTATCTCATTTATAAATGTCCAAACATAACGCCGCAAATCGATAACCGCCGTGACCCGATATATCTATCCAATGTGTTGTCATACCAGTGGCGGTGGGGCCTCTCTCCGAGGTGTGCCCGACGCAACGTTCTTGGTAGGCGGGCCATACCGGACAGCCCTATCCCACTCCGCCAACCTCTGATACGGACTCCTCAGCCAGCTCCTCAACTCATGCAGGAACAGCAGCGTATGCTCCCCCAAGAACCTCTCGACCAGCCTCTCCGCCACGCCGCTGGCGGCTTGCATGTCCACCCTCGTGAGCACCTCCATGATGTACTCCAGCTTCACCGCCCGCTGCCGCTGCGTAAGATACTCTTCGCGCGCCACATCCTGGTACCCCTGCTCCCCTCTGAGCACAGAACCCGTTTGTGCGCGCGGCGCGTCTCTGGTGCCAGCGGTGGCGGGACGCAGCTGCTTGGCCAGCGCCTCGAGGACCAACAGTTCGCGTCTAATAAAAGCCCGCGCGCGAGAGGCGAGGTCCAGATCGTCGCGCAGCCAGAGGCTGGTTACGTTGCGGTACGCCGAGTACCTGTTGCACCCTATATGCAGCGAGAAGCGTCCCTCGCCGTAGACGTCCAGCCTGTATAGGGGAAACACCACCCCCCGCGAGCCGGATCGTCGCCGGTCGTCGTGGCTACTACCACCCCTCCGCGTCCTCTGAGAACACCGCGGCGCCGCCCGACTTCGCGTATTGCCGTACGTATCCTGGGCCAGCAATGGCAAGGAGCTGCTGCCCGCTCCTCGTCCGCCTGGTAACAGTGATGGTGATGAAGAGGAGGAGATTGTGTTATGAGGCGTCGTCGTCGTGGGTTTCTTTGCGTGCGGCGGGACGTACACGCTCGTCCGATCAGGCGCGTGGCGCACGAGCTCGACGTGCGCTTTGCATAGCGGACATGAGGGGTTAAGCTCGAGCCACTGGATGAGGCAGTGGCTGTGGTATTCGTCGTGGAGGCACGGGTGCGTCTGGGCGCCGGGAGAGGGGAGGGTGTCGAGGCAGATTACGCAGGTAGTGGTCGCGAGGGAGGACATCTTTTGGTTGCCCGTCCTCCCCACGGGGCCTGGGCAAGGGATTCCGATTCGGACCGGGTTTGTGGAGATACGATGTCAAAAGTGTCGAGGAGATAGAGAGATGACGACCAGGTATCTCATGGGACCGGAATTCGGCCGGTAACAATCGTGAATCAACGGGACAGGATGACACTAAGAGCATGGAAGTCACAGTTTCCTCGAGGCCTTGAGCAGTCGTCGTGGTCGGCATTGGTGGCGAGCATATTGAGGGGCACGAGGTGTTGTGTTTACATAAGCAGCAAATGATGAACAGTTGACGTTGTATCAACACTGTGCTAGGCGATGGCTGCCCCACCATCAATAAGAGGAACGGACCGCGTCGCGGGTCTGTCCAATTTACGCGTTTAACAGAACGCTTGTGGAGCCATCGTGGACTTCGTCACATTTCTTGCACCCTACCATCTTGCTCAAATCAACTTCTCACATGACTTTCTTTTGCTGAGAACCGCGATAAAAGCGTCTTTGTTACAATGGATGCTCAAAGAAAGGCGGCGCTCGAGGAACAATGCCAGGCATTACGCGGAGAGCTAAAGGCCTGGGAGTACCGATTCAGCAAAGACCATCGAGGCGCGAAGCCCTCGAGGGACGACATCAAGGCCGCCCCGGAAATCGGTACGCAACATGACCCCTTCATGAGCTGAGTCCCGATTGTATTTTGAGAAAACTCCACTGTCCCCCAAAAAGACTTCTCTATGTTGCTGCTAACACCGAAAATCTAGCAAACAAATACAAAGACTACCACAGACTACGCGACGTACTCTCCGGGAAGATCAAAGACGAACCGACGCCGCCACCGAAGCGTAAAGCCGCGCCCGAGCCCTCCGCAACGCCCGTGAAGAGAAAGAGACATTCCGTATCGGCACCCCAGCATCAGTCGTCAGAGACCGCGGTCACTAGCACACCCACGCTCGACCGGACGGCGCCCAGCCCCGCGCCGCCCACGTCGATCGGCCCCACGCCGCACCGGGACGGCAGGGTTCTTGGACTCTTCGCCTTTCTCGACGAGAACGAGCATAAGACGCCGTCCAAACAGCAGCACGGAGGCGCCGGGGGCCTCTCGGCGGCCGAGACACCGAGCAGAAGGGATGACGACTCGGAAGATTTTAAGCTCGGCAAGACGCCCAGCTCGCTGTCGAAGAGGCGGTACCTGAACCACCTGGTCACGCCGCTCAAGCCGACGGACGGGAATGCACAGGCAGCTGCCAGCACCACGCCCAAGTCGGTCTCGAGGCTACAGTTCGGCACGCCGTCGTTCCTCAGGAGGAGGCCGCTGGCGCCCGTGGAGGAGACGGCCGAGTACGAGTCGCCGCAGAAACTGAGGAAAACGTCTAGGAAACCGTTTGCTCGGGGTCTCAGCGCCATCGTGGCGAATCTGCGGAAGGTGGAGGAGGATGCGTTTGATGCGGAGGAAGAGGCCATGAGGGAGATGGAGGCCGAGTTAATGGGCGGCAGCGGCGGTGCTCCTCCTCCTCCTCCTCCATTGCGGGGTTTGGGCGCGGCGATCAAGATTGGGGCAGCGCCGGCGGCGGCGGCGGCGGCGGCGGCGGCGGCGAAGGAACCGGAGCCTGCGACCGTTGTGCCCGACAGTCAGCCGCAGGTGCGCATGCTCGGCGGGTTCGA
>JAXQGT010000616.1:0-10290 GCA_037040375.1 Basipetospora sp. M8501
GGTGGGTAATAGCAGCCGGCGTTCTGCTCTTGGCTTCAGGCGGAGGAGATGGCAAATAGACGCATCATATATTACACTAATACAAAGAAGAGGCTCCTTTGTCTCAGTCTCCGACAACGCAACTTGGTCCCAGCTATGGTGATGGAGACCGCCTGGGCGTTCTCTGTTGCAAGACGCCAACTGCAGGTTGCGAAACTCCACTGCATCCCAGGGTTTCTGAGGCTTAGGCCATCACGCAGTGTCTACAAGTGCATTCGAAGTGCTCCTGGCTATGGTTGTCTGAGAAAAAATGAAGTACGATGAGTCACTGGTCACGTATATACGTAGTAGATAGGTAGTAGACCAAGAGGTATCTCTACTGCCCAACTTGAGTTGGCACACACCAAATGTAATAATCCTGCGCGCACCGAGGGTATCCCCAAGCCTGAACGTCTCGTCATCCCAGGTCTTTATGCCAATGGCCCGCCCCCCTAGCTGTAACAGCCTTTCTTATGCATCCCATCCCCTCAAACGCCGAAATAAGATAAAAGAACAAGAGGAAATGGAAAGGTGCCGCTGAGAATGGACACCTTGACACCACAGGAGAAGCATAGCATACTACTTCGTGAACATCCTTCGTCCGTATATGCCATGGTGGTGTATGAGTAGTGAGAACTGAAGAGAGGCCAGCAGTCTAGCTGTCGATTCCTCTAGATGTGTCTGTGGGCCTCGTCGACGGTGAGCTCCCACCAGACTCTAAGCTGTCCAAATCGCCTTCCTCTGACGACGCAGGGGACGGCTGTTCAAGTGCGAACCCCGGGCAGCGCTCGACCAGGCCCTTGTAGTAGGCGACCAGGACGTCCGGATTGGGCACAATCCTCCAGTCTACGCGGTACAGGAATTCGAGCTCGAGAAGCTTGAGCTCCGCCACGCGCAGACCGCCGACTTTGGCGTACGTTGCGTTGTTCCAGAACGAGTCAGACAGGCCCTTTGCCGCAACAGTGGCAGCTGTGATGAGGAAGCGGTGGACTGTGAGCGTATTAATGGTGAATTCGGGGTACAAAGCGCATAGCCTATCGATATAGTAGACCATGGATAGGAGTAATGGGGGAGTAAGCGTAGCATGATGCGCAAGTCTGTTTAGGTAGTCAAGAACCGAGATCCCAGGCGCAGTTCTGTATAGGAGACTCCGTGTTAGCGCCTGCACCATGCGCAGAGAAATGCAGTGAGGTATGAACGTGTCAAAATGTGATATTTTACCTCGAATGGAACCGCGTCAGGTTACCGGCACTCATGGCCAGGGGGTCATTCGTCTCTATCAACTCTGAAATCATGTGGGCTATAAGAACCACCATGTCGCGAACTTCGCAGTGTTCATAGGCCAGAGGAAGGGTCTTGGGCGAAGGAGGCAGTGGCCTCGGGCGCTGGCTAGGCCGAGCTGCGTCTTCCGGTATACTCGGATCCGATGTTCCGGGGTCTTCCTTAGGCGAGGGTGAGAGCGCTTGCTGGGTGTCGGCGCTCCTTTTATGTGCTTGGGATGTGGTGAGGGTGATTTGCGCAGTCTGAGGCTTTTGCGAGCCTTGTGCGCTGTGATCTGACCGTGTGTCGTCGGTCGGAGGAGGAGGGACATCGGGAGTATGTGCTAAAGTGGATATAGGCTCGGCGGGGTTGAGGTGATCGGGGGTCGAAGATTCCGCGGTAGGGTCTGGCTTGGGATCAGTCGCAGAGCTCCGCGCGGCGTCGCGGCTGGACGACGACGCCATCAGGTTCAAGTCAACCTTGGCGGTAGTATGTACAGTTGGCGGCCGGGCCTGGTCTCGAGCGACAGAGCGCGCCTGCTTGGAACTACCTGTCGAGGCGGACCGCACAACAGTGGCGGGTTTGGGGGATCTACTCGTAGCAGTGGAAGCAAAGTGGAAGGAATGCCGCGTGACATTGTTGGAGGCGCTGGATATTACGGGAGACGTTGCAAACATGGCTCTTAACGTTCATTGTACTGCGAGCGCCGAACCCAAAGGTGTAGTCGTCGTGATGGCGCTATAGGCGGGGAGAGGAACGCTGTCGTCGGTTCGCGGCGAGGGGCAAAGAACGCGGGCGAGATCTAGGGGCAGGGAGTCCGGGGAACCCATGCCAAGGGTAGATTCCTTCTGGTGAGTAGCTTCTGCTTATGTAGAGTATCGCATAAGACAAGGTTGAGATTTGGAGAGGCTGGTGGCCGGTCTGTTGGGAAACAGCAAACAGGTCAAGAGAGAGTGTGTGGTTTCTATGTCATATGCGGACGAGGTTCGTTCATGGGCAGGTCATGGCGGTGCCCCATTGTCGGGAGATGACCAGAATGCTCACCGAGGAGAAGGGAAGAATGTGAACTAGCCTCGAGTATTTAGTCTGGATGTGGAGGGGACATGGGACATGAGAACCACGGTTAAGGTACGTACCACCACATGCTTGTTCCGGGGCTCCTATTCGCCGGATCCGGTTGACTCAATCCAATTGATTGATCAGTGTGCACCGACGCTACGACCACTACGACCACGACACCAAGACCACGACACAGCAGGTGCGTGGTACCACTGTGTGACTTCCAAGAGCGTGTTAGTCAGCGAAATTATACACATGGCAGTGACAGAGGCATGAGTGGGTTGGGCCACGTCTGTCACAGGTAGGCGCGACTGATCGTTGAAGAATTTGGTTATATGGAGTGGTGCCAACTGATGATGGTGCCTCTGGCATACTGGTAGAGTCTCTGGCTCTATGTGATCCTAAATTTCATGTAAACCAGTGATTTGCATGAGCCCTGCGTCACCACATACTATAGTCTCAACTGTTGTTTCTGCAAAGTGGCGCAGATTCCAGTTCTGCGGCAAGTCCAGCGGCCTGGTTCCTCAACGGGCCATCAGTGCCTCAGCGTATATAGAAGAAAGCATCAAATGTGTAGATACCAGTAGCGGTAGGACATGGGAACGAAAATAGCACGCGGTCTACTCAATGTGAACATGAAGGGTCAATGATGCTATATCAAGAGGGAGGCTATAACTATGTCCAGGGAGTATTTCTTTGGTATTGATGCCCCCCAAGTAAAAACTATGATAAATATCTCATACAAAGCGTATCCAACACAGGTATTGAGTTTCGTAACCTGGTGTAGATCATGGACTCAGAATTCGATGGATCACTTGTTATCATTTGATTCTTTTAACCCGGGGCTTCTACCGACCCTTTTTCATCTGAATTCGTCGGTCGTCGATCTCTTTCAAAGTTGGGCGTCACATTGGTTGATGGGAAATACGCGGATTCATTGATGAATTTCTTCACCTGTCAATTCCCTAGATTCAAAATTCCACGCCACCAGACACCCAACTGGACTTGTACCCGCAGGTGAGTGTGGTCGAGGTTACGTCGAAGTAGCCAATCTAATCTTTTACAGCCAACCGCACGGGTTTGATCCGAGCAACGTTGAATCCTTGAACCCCTCGAACCCCAACTACAACCATTCGTTTCAATAATTCCTAGATTTACATTCGACCGCATCGATATCGTTACCCGTACTTGCGTCCGAGATAGGGCCCAGCTCTTTGTTCATTCTCTGAGCCGACGTTGCCGCTTCCAGTGACGTATCACGTCATTCTCCAGCAGCAACTCACGACCACAACGGCCGCTCAGAACCGTCCTTCTTGCTTCCTAACGGCACTGCCAATCGATTCCAGCAATCCGAACCGTCGTTCAAGTGTTCCGTGGTTGAAGCTCTGTTATGCCATGACGAAACACCAGAACCCCCCGATCCTAACGCAGTTGCACTCGGCGCGGAGCTACACCGAGCAGGCGGCCGCTCTGCGGTCATTGAAGAACGAAACGGTTGGACATACGCGGAAGAAAGAGCGCTTTGTGGCATGCGGCATTCTGGACCCCGTGGTCAGGATCCTGGTTGCCTCTCGACCCCATAAGCTCCAAAATGGCAAAGACGCGCGGTTCGGATCAGGGTCTCTCGGAGGCGACGCCGCAGAAGAGACTGTGAGACTGCAAGCCATCCAGACTCTGGCCACATTCGCGAGTGGTAAGTCTGTCGCCTGCCGATCATCGTCATTCTATTATCCGCCAACCAAGATAGCGCTTGCGCGACCTCACTTCTAGACTAAGCTAATTGTCTTTTTGATAGGGGGGCCGTCCGTCATATCTTCCCTATATCAGGCCGGCGCTGTGTTGGCTATCCTCAACAGCATCTCACCCTCGTCCAACTCGCCTCAAATCGTACACGCTGCACTTCGAGCCCTCACGTCACTTGCAGAAGCCACCGCTCTGGCCACTCCCGATTCGCCCTGCGACGTACACGTCCTTGCAGACACACTCTTTCAGCCCAGCCATATCTACTCCCTCCATACCATCCTCACGACGACATCGCGTGACCATCTATCGGAGGCACAGGTCGCGCTCACCGCAGGTTTGATCAGCCGGCTATGCAATGAGGAGAGCCACCGCGTAGCCCTTGCCAAGAGCAACGGCGTCCTGGATGCGCTCGCATACAGGCTGGCCAGCTTTGCCGTCGCCGAGGGTCTCGTCATACCTGGTGCTGATTTTGTCGACAAGGGCAACTGGTGCGCCGAGGACATTCCTGAACCCGCATCCAGACGCGCCAAAATGGGCCCTATCCTTCAGGCCATCGCCACCATCATCGCCGAATCTCGGTACCGTGCCTATATGCTTATTACATCGCCCGCTATCATCGCCGTGTTTCCTGTGACGAGATTTCCCGCCTCGCCTGCTGTCAAGGCAGCATGGCAATCGGCAGGGACAGTGAGTGCCACCCACGCCGGGTTTCTCAATGCGATGGACTACCTCCTGCCAGCGGTCCCTAATCATCGCAGCTCGCGGCGCCTAGGACGGAAGTCAAGTGAGTTAAGGGACCGCAAATCCAGCTCGAAGGGCTTAGGGCGTGAATCTTCGCGGATAGATGCACCGGGGGACGATGGCGACGAACTGGAGAGTCCGTTAATCCCGTACCTTGTCTATCTCAGCAGAGCAGACGACGATATGGTACGCCTAATGGCAGTATCCGTCTTGTCATCATTAGTCCGGGCAGACTTCGCGACGAAGCCCATCCGGGAAGTCACGATCGCCATGCTTGTTATACCTAGCCTGGTGGACCTTATCAAGGTCCATTTGGAGAAGCAATGCCAAAGCGACGCTCGAGCTACTGTGGACGCCGAGACTAAGGATTCTTGGGAGATCCTCGAGCTGGCACCAGTCCTCCTCGCGCGTCTCATAGTAGATAATGGCGGCCTGCAGCAAGCCGCCTGCAGCTGTAACGCCGTGGATGTGCTCGCGGACCTGATTAAGGAAGCATACAAGCCAGCCATCGCCTCACAGCCCAGAATGTGGTCACCTCAACCCGAGAACGGTATGGAAGTGGACGTCGGGCCGTCGTCTGGCGGTGCCGCACAGGCGGCGTACCTGCCGCTGCTCAACCATCGCGTCAGGTTACGGGAAAGTGCTCTGAAGGCCATCGCGGCGATCTCTGCGAAGAAGGGCGTCCCCGAGAGCTTCGTCGAGCTCGGGGCAATTCCTTATATTGTGGAATCGCTGTCACAGTGGCCTGGCAAGCCGCTGCAGTCCAAAGAGCGTCCGAAGCAAGACAAGATCACCGACGACGCCGGCCCGTCTACTGCCAAGGCAGGATACGGCGAGAACCCTTCATCTGTTCTCATCGCCGCGTGTCACGTCATCAGGATGCTGTCACGGTCTGTGGGTATATTGAGGACAGCACTGGTAGACTACGGTGTCTTCATACCGATTCTGAAGTTCCTCCGACACCCAGACGTGGATGTACAGATTGTGGCCACGGCGGCGATGGTCAATCTCGTCACCGAGTATAGCCCCATGAGAGAGGTCAGTCTGCGATTTCCGTATTCCTTCCTGCCTCCGCCATCAACCACTAACAATGAGACTCCTCTAGCCTCTAATCGAACATAATGTTATGGCAATCTTATGCGAACACACGCGATCTTCGAATGCCGCACTGCGCCTGAACGCTCTGTGGGCCCTTAAGCATCTCGTCCACGCGGTAGGCCCCCAGCTCAAGAAATCGTGTCTCGAGGAGTTAGAACCGGGTCTTCTTGTCCGCCTCATCGGCGGCAATGTGGACAGTGCCACTGGCGTGCGTACGGGCTCTGAGGCCCCGGGACAAGCTGTCGATGCCGATGTTGCCATGGAGGACGATGTCGACATGCAGCTCGCCGAGGAGCAGCGAACCTTTGTGTTCGGTTCCAACGGAGGGGGATCTACCGGGCAAGAGGAACCCGGGCGAGCCCGGACGCAGCAGATGGAGGAGAGATTAGGACGGTACCGTGAGGGGGAGCTGGACCCGGGGAGGAAGGCGCGCAGCGACGACCTGGCGATCCAGGAGCAGGGTTTGCGTTTCATTCAGAATCTCCTCACAGGGACCAGAACCGAAGCGACCGATCGCGCAGGCGAGACGGAGACCTCGGAGATGGTGGACTTCCTGTTCAGCGAGATTGGACAGGAGAGGCTCTTCGCCATCCTAGAGTCGAAGCTGCGGCCGAAGACCGTCCCCGGCGCGCCGTCCTCGAGCTCGTCTTCGTCGTCGTCGTCGACGACGAACGGCGCCGCGACCAGGCGTAGGAGCGCCAGTAGCGCGGCGGCGGCGCGCGAGCGCAAGGTCTACCCGCAGGCCAGTATCGTAGCGGCGGTGGTCTCGATCCTGGTGCACATTGGGGCCAGCGTGCCGCGGCACCGGCAGCTCGTGGTGGCGCAGACATCACTGCTCTCCCTGCTCGTACCGCATTTTAACAGCCGGGACAAGGAGGTGCGGTCCCAGCTGTGCCACCTGGTGAGCAATCTCACCTGGCTGGACAACTCGGACGACAGCGCGGGGTGCGCGCAGCGGGCGCAGGAGCTCAAGAGGTTAGGGTTCGTGAGCAAGGTGGAGGCGCTGGTGGAGAACGATCCGGAGCTCGAGGTCAAGGAGGTGGCCAAGGGGGCACTCTGGCAGCTGCATAGGCAGTGATAGAGCGGAATCTGGAAGTTCATAACTTAGGTGTTTGAGTATCTGTGGGTCACACAGGACAGTTCTGGCGATAGCCGCCTACCCTAAAGTAAACGGCGGCTCAGGCGCTCTCCGGGGTCATGGAGTCTGAGGATCCTGATGCATAGGAAGGAGGCAGTTTGGAATGTATCATCAAAAGCATCATCATTCACTAGATGGGTACACAGAAATGCGGTGTATTCCCCCAGTTCGCGTACTAACGGCACACATGACTCAGAGTTCTCTGTCACAAGGGAGAAGGCCAGCTCCCTGGGGCGTGAGGAGAGAGCGCGCACCAACAAGCCGTACTGGGTGTGAGGGACTGCTCCTTGCTGTGGACCTGGTTCTTTCCATGGCTATAGACTGCAGTTGGTATGAATCAAGCCAAACTCTTCCAGGAGATATGATGCGCATCCACAGCACAACCCACCGAGTGATCTATTTCCGTGGGATCAAGCGACTTACTCTTCCTCCCGGTATCACCACCATCGCCCGCTCCCGACCGCCCATTTTCCCCTGCGCTGCCCACTGGACAAGAAGATGGTCGCCGTCCAGGGTGGTAACGAGAGATTGCGGTAGAAAATCGTAGTCTGGGACCTCACGTCTCACAGGGAGGAATCAACAAGAGACAACACCGAAGAGATGGATTGTCAGTAGCTGTACACTCTAGACGTCAACCGCGCTGGTTCTCGAATAGAAGCAAAGGAAAGACAGAAGGGGGAAGGACGAGGGTGGGGCGTGGAACTCCTCCTGGCTTCCTCCGTTGTACGACTGCACCCATCCTTGACGGTAGCGTCGCGCAGACAGCCGTGCGACGGGGGCCACGTGTGTTGCTAATTGCTATATCGCTACCCGTAGCGGTGGAGACGAAGGTATCAGAGTCGAAATGGGATGGGGGCAGGGGGCGAGACTGCCCACAGAGATAACTTGGAAGGCTGGTGGTTCTCCGCGAGAAAAAGAAGGAAAGGAAGAAGAAACCAAGACACGCTATGGTGCGCATGTTAGGAAAACCGGGATGGAGGGATGGAGTGGGGATCTGTGCCGAGCAAAGCAGTCCGGCCTCCGGGGTCACAGCACTGGGACCGACCTGTTCTTCCCCCAGTGCACCCATCCGAGAAGCCACGGATTCGGGAGAGGGTGTCTGCTGGTTTGTCGGTGCGTGCGTTGTAGATTGGGCCCCCCTCCGCGCGGATGGATATTGAACTGCCCGTTGTGCAATCTGCGAGCTCCCTCTCCGGGCCTTCTCCTCCTCCAGGCCTACTGAGAGCAAGCTGCTCCTCCCCTCAGCACACAGCTGGGCTGAGGAAACAGATACTGTACAACCGGGAGGGTCTCCGCATTGAGTGTCGAGCCCATGCCCGATGTCCCGTATTGTTCCACAGTGGGCAGTAAGAGACTTCTAGATGCTGCTGTTGTGGACCCAAGCAGTTCGTTTTCATCTGCGAGCGAAAGCGGAGACATGGAAAACGACGTTTCTCAAGACTGGAACTAACAGAGCTGCCTCACCCTACGTAGCACCGCACCCCTACCTCGCTAGTCTATTTCCCTTCCTCCCGTACATATAGTGTGTTGTTTATTGCATCCACATTGGATCGTCTTGAGCAGCCGGTGGAAGGGAACAAAGCTGGTGCATGACACACTTGAACACTCTTTGACGAACAAAGGTGAGACGAGCAGCAAGGGGCACGCAAAAGCATATCGGACATTATAGGACAGTTGCTAGGCGAGTATTAAGACAGGCCATCAAGGTCCCACACATCTCAGTATACCCGATGTCCATGGTGTCCCTCCACGCCACCAGATTCTCTTCATTGGCCATTCTACCCGATATATCACTCTCTCTCCTCCCTCTCCCGGAGTATATGGCAATGGTGACACGACGTCACCCTCTAGTGTGACGAGAACGAGTCTGGAGATCGTCGTGCACTGATGAGGCCTGATAGTACGCCGTATAGTATTATTCCATTTCCAAGCCCCCCGCTTCCAGGTGCGCACGAGGTCTTTCTAGTGGCATGCATGGAGGGTCTTCCCGAAGGAACGCCACTGTACCTCATCTATTGTCTTACATCAATCGCCCCTTGCGTGCTTCTCGTCTTATAGGGGAGCACACGCTCTTAATCCCGTGACTTTCTGAGCAAATCTTTTATTTGAGGATGGAGGGGAAGATGGGGGGCGGGATAAGGGAGATTGGGGATCATTTCCTGATGCTGTTCCCCTCGAGCGAAGGAGACAGGATACGCTGCCGCTCTGGTCGGCAATCCGGGCCCGGGAGGCGTCTGGTAGAGATGTCTCGTAGATGGAGAAAGGAACTCGAACGCGTAGCGAGCGGTAAATAATAAGCGAGGGGGGTCTTTAATATCTCCCCAACCTCGTGGGGCGGGAGAGGCGTTCGTGGAAGCAATGATAAAGTTCCCTCGCAGACTGCACCGGGGGCTCTCCCGCCCGCAAAAACACGGTAGTCCGATGTGAAGTGTACCTGGTATTTTCCATCCAAGGCGTTCCGCCTCCACTCATTCAGCCCGCCCACGTTTTCGCTCTTTGCTCTCATAAAAATGAGAACGGCAGATGGCAGTGCGGTGTCGACGAGATGGGGAGGGCTCATCTTTTGCTAGGTCAAGGGCGGCGACTTGAACGCCATCCCAAAAGGGAGATGGTCAACTAGCCATACCGGTATTATGAATCGTCCTCGTAGAAGTGGGCAGGTATAGATTATAGAGAATGACCCGACCCATTCAACGGCTATAAACTATTATGAAGAGCGGGGAGCAGAAGTCGGTGGTTGCCGCAGAGTCTCGTATGTAGAGTGTGTAAGTGTATTTCGTGAACACTGAGAACGGGAGAGGTACGAAAGTACATCCAGTGCAGTCCAGTGCGTTCCAAGGAAAGGAACTAGAAGCAACGCTGCACTTACGGTCAACTTCCGAGCCAATGTACGGGGAACAGAAGCGCAGCATCATTGGTGCAATCAATGAGATGAGATTCCAGACGATCTGATACCCAATATATCGATGATATACTCCGTACTCGCGGCATGCTCGCCAGTTTGCTGGGATCTTTGTTCTGGGTCGCGGTCGCCGTTGGTCTTTGCGAATCGATTCGACCAAAAGCAGCAAGGGATGAACTGACGTTTTTAGCCGGCGAGTAGCACCGAGATGCTGGAACTGGACATTCAGGAGCATCATTTTTAGCACTTCGATAAGAGATGCAATTGATGTTCTAGTGTACTTCGTGTCAAATCACCGACCTCTTCCTCTTCGCCTTCGCCTCAGGCCGTA